>NAVB01000113.1:0-149646 GCA_002179805.1 Acanthamoeba lenticulata | reverse complement strand
TTTTGTATCTTATTTGTGTAGGTTGTTTGTTCTCTTCATGGTGAGCAGATGTATCACGTGACCCTTGGGATGGGGCACAACTGCGACAAAGGGATGATGAACTTGACTGGCATCAAGGATGGTCTCCTACGGGAAGGTCAAAAGGTTCTTGCAGACCGTGGATATGCAACTGGTGCGTGTGTCCTGCCCGAACCGTCACGCGGCCGCAAATGGAACCACCAGCATTCTTCACTGCGCTCGGTGGTGGAACGTGTAAATGGGCAGGTGATGAACTTCGCAGTTGCTTCCCATGTATTCAGAGGTGCTCCAGAACAGCACAGTCTCGCGTTGATGTGTGTTTACCACTTGGTGCAGCACTACCTTGCTTGCTACCCGCTTCTGTCCTAAAATACAATTCTTTTTTCTTTTCTTTTCTTCTTTTTTTGCTAAAGCCACGCAACACAACCGCGACCGAGCCGCGACTTAGTCGCCATAAAAACAACCATTGGCTTCTTCAAAATTGCTTCATTTCAGACTGTAGACACCTGTCTAAGGTGACCAGCCGTAGCCGTAGCTCTTTGATATGCAAATTCCTCACTGTAGACACCTGTCTAAGGTGACCAGCCGTAGCCGTAGCTCTTTGATATGCAAATTCCTCATTGGGCCGCGGTGTCCCCGCGGGGCTAACTACTACCCGACTAGTAGTTGCGGCCCTCGGGGGTGGTGAGGTTGCGCATGTTGGTTTCCTCGGCCTCTTGAATGAAGAGTTGAAGGCGCGTGACAGAGGGCGTGTGGACGCGGGGTGAGCTGGCCATGGCCGGCAGCGTGTGGGTCTTGAGGAGGAGCAGCATCTTGAGGAACTGCCGGTTGTACTGCCGCACGAGTGCGTGGCCGGCCACGAGCAGGAACTTGGTCACCAGCGTGGCCGTGATCCGCCGCGGCTCGGCGTTGAGCACGCGCGCCATCCAGCTCCAGCCGTGCTCGATCCCGTGCGGGTGCGGCGCGCCCTGGAACGGGTTGGCCTGCGTGATGGCGGCGTAGAGCGCGATGAAGCCGGCCATGCGCTCCATGAAGGACTCCTCCAGCTCGAGCCCGCTTGGCGTGTTGCGCTTGCGCTGGTAGCCCAGCGCCAGCAGGTGGTCCTGGTCCGTCATTCCCGCCCGCTTGGGCACGTAGTATGGCACCGTGTAGCAACATTTCTCATGGAACCTGATGGTGATGATGTGCCCACCCCGCCAGTGAGTCAGCAGGCCCTGCTGCCCCTCCGGCGGGCGCATTCCCGGCATACCTGGCGATAAGGATGCGCGTCATCTCAGGCACAAGCGAGCAGAGCGCGACGGCCACGTCGGCGATCGGGAACGCCGAGATCTGCGCCACGTGGACCTGCGCATGTGCAGCAACAACGCATGTGTGAGGTGGAAGGCGCCTTTATCATAACTTAAATAGAAAGAAAAAAAAAGGAGCACGAGTGTTGTTGTACCTGGCTGTCGCCCTGCTGGACGATCTTCTGCGCAATCATATCGAGGCAGAACAATCGGCTCGCTTCGTTCTGATGACGTCGAGGCACGTCCACAAAATAACATTATTTGCGAAAACAATTTAGCAGGGAAGGGAAATAGGGCGAAAGAGGAAGAAGAAGGGCAACCTGCGAGGACTGCTGGATAAGCTGGGCGAGGATGTTGATCTTATTGATGACCTGCTCGCGGTCGGCCGAGATCTGCTGGATGTTGAGGTGGCTCTTGAGCATCACCTGTTTCCGCACAGCCGGGTCCACAGCGCCCGGCGCCTCGGTCTTGGCCTGAATCTCCTTGAGCAGGTCCATGCTCTGCCTGTACACGGCCTCCCCGCTCTGTCTCGTCACCATCGCCGCCGCCACCCACGAGTCAGGTCTTCCGAGTCTCGGCACGCATCCCCGGCTCGGGGCGGCCACGTACAGTGCCGCTGGACTTGGCAGCCGCTGCAGCTGCAGCAGCCTGGGCCTGAGCCTGCCGGTCGGCGGCGGCCTTGCTCTCGGCCTCCTTGGCCGCCGCAGCGGCCGCGGCTTGATGGGCCGCCTGCTCCTCCCGCTGCTTGGCGGCAGCTTCAGCCTGCGCGGCCCTCTCTTGGGCGAGCCGCTTCGCCTCGGCTTCGGCCTCGGCCCGCCGTCGCTCCTCGTCCTCCCTGCCCGACGAACGGTCACGTGTCAATCGGAACGCATTTGACGAACAAGCCAAGTCCTTGTCCAGTTGGTGACCCGTACTTTTGCTTCTTGATGGCATCGAGGGCCTGCTTGCGCCGGGTGAACTCGGCCAGTCGTCGGTTGTCCTCCCGCGTTCGCTCTTCTTCCTCGCGGAGTCGTCGCTCCATCTCGCGTTGCACCGCTTGGGCCCTGTCGTAGGTTCGTCCGAGGCACGACAGACGTCAGGCGTTCAGCCCAGTAGACAAGACAAGGAAAGGAAACGAGGAGAGGAGGGAAGAACTGACCGCAGCCTGCTCTCGGCGGCCATGAACTCGGTGATTTGGTACGCCTGCTGCCTGTTTGTGCGGGCGCGGTCAAGTACGTGAGTCCCAGACATGACGACGATGGCGTGTTTGACGCCATGAGGCCCTGCAACAACAACAACAACGACAACATCCACAGCGGTAATGACGACAACGTGGGAGACAAGTACTCGTCGTGAGCAGATGGAGAGAGCACAGCCGCTTCGAGTGCCTCCGCGAGACTCCGCACATCAGCTTCATAGTTTTGGACGTTGGCTCGCATCGCCAGCTGGCGGAGGCAAGTAGAGATGGCTGTGATGTTCGGACTCACGAATGGGCGAATGGGCTGGACGAGGCATTGCGTACCTTGACTTCCTCGCGTCGACGCTTCTCGAGCTCGCGCAGGAGCGTGTCGGCGTCGTCGCGTCGGAAGGGCGAGCCCCGACCTCGTCGCTCGCGTCCTGTATGGGAAAGAGGAGCGACGGGGACGAAGGCGCGCTGTTTAGCGCGGAAGAAGAGTAGATGGATAGGAAGAGGGTACGAGCTGAGTTGCTCACGCGATGTGTCTCCTCTTCTTCCTCGTCCTCGTATTCAGCTTCGCCGTCTGTTGTGGTTTCTTCCTCCTCTTCGTCCTCATCTTCACTGGAAGAAGCGTCGTAGGGCGAGGGCAGGCGAAACACGGCAGGTTGACTGCTCCGCTGCCCTGACGCGGGCGACTTGGTGGGCGTGCCTCGCCCTTGCCTCCTGCACAATTTATCAAACTAAGAAGAGCACGATTTTGGCCCAGCAAGGAGAGGAAGTAGGATACCCGTTGCTGGGAGGCGTAGTTGTGATGGCAGGAGGTGTGAACTGCCTTCGTGGTGAGTGAAGCGATCGGTAGGATCGCGTCTGGTGCGATGATGGTGGCGTGGCCCCGGCATGACGTTGCATAGGAGCCTGATACGGCGAAGACACCTCGTCTCTTGGCACCAAGTTTGTATGCGGCCTGGCAGCCGGGGCCTCCATCTTGGCAGATGAGCTCAACTACTGTCCGTTACAGCCTTTTTCTCTCTTTTTTTCAAGCCAAGAAAATACGATTTAAAACATAATATTCCCCGCGTAAGCTTGACGCGGCATCTTGAAGTGTTCTTTTTTCAACAACGAGAACAGCCAATTTGAGGGCGAAGATGCTGCGTCTGCGAAGCAGCGTATCTAGAGCGAGTGCGGGATGGGGCAAGACGGAGCTTTTGGAGCGAGGGAGCTGCCAGCTGCTTCTCAGCAGCGTGAATGCTGCCGCTCCATCATCATCTACGGGGCGGCTGTTCACCAGCAGAGCCTCGACGACAGGGCTTAGGTCGGCCTGGCGATGGTCGCTGGTGGGTCAGCGGGGCAACGCGCTCTTCTCCCGCCAGGCCGACCACATTGGCCACAGGCGATTTTCGACCAAGCCGGGGGGTGGCCCCGAGCCGCGCAGTGGTGGTGGAGGCCAGCCCGGAGGCACGCCCGAGCCGCCTATGTGGCAGTCGCCGCTTTTTATCGCGTCCGCTGCCATGGGCGTCGCCACCCTCTCTCTCACCGCCGCGCTGGCTTTGGGCGGCAACGAGAACCAGATCGACTTCAACACTTTCCGCACCGAGTATCTCGAGAAGAACAAGGTGCTGCTCCTTAATCTTCTTCTTCTTCTTCTTCATGCTGTAGTGCTGCTGATGCCCCTTGTGTCTGTGCAGGTGCGCGAGATCATCGTGGACGGCAAGGTGGCGCATGTGATTCTTGAGAACCAGACGCGGCCATCACTCTCCTTCGAGATCGGCACTCTCCACAACTTTGAGCGCAAGCTCGAGGAGGCCCAGCGGGCCATGGGGCTCGACCCGTTTGAGTTTGTAAACGTGCGCTACCACGTCGAGGATAACACGGCGTACGGCGTCCTCCCTCTATATTCCTGCACCTCGCCTTGTTGACGAACCAGGCCACGTCGCGCGACCTCTCTTCAACCACTTCAGGCTTAACGTGCTGCTGATGACCCTCCCGACGCTGCTGCTGATCGGGACCATCATGTGGATCTCGCGCCGGACGGCTTCTAGCATGGGCGGCGGCCTCTTTTCCGTGGGCAAGCACAAGGCGACCCTCTTCACCAAGGACATGAAGGTCCTCCTTCACATGCTGCACATACTGCTTTTTGTTCTTTATTTATGTGGCTTATGTGTTGTTGTGGGTGCTCAGGTGGGCACCACGTTTGCCGACGTGGCCGGGTGCGACGAGGCCAAGCAGGAGATCATGGAGTTCGTGGCATTCCTGAAGAACCCGGAGAAGTACCGGCAGCTGGGCGCCAAGATTCCCAAGGGCGCGCTGCTCGTCGGGCCGCCCGGCACGGGCAAGACCCTCCTGGCGCGGGCCACAGCGGGCGAGGCCGGCGTGCCCTTCTTCTCGATCTCCGGGTCGGACTTTATCGAAATGTTCGTCGGCGTCGGGCCGTCGCGCGTGCGTGACCTCTTTGCGGAGGCCCGCAAGAACGCTCCGTGCATCATTTTCATCGACGAGATCGACGCCGTCGGTCGCGCCCGATCCAAGTCTGGCTACAATGACGAACGCGAAAACACGCTCAACCAGCTCCTCGTCGAGATGGACGGTACGTGTTTGCTTTTGCTTGTTGTTGTCGTTTTCTCACACCGTTCTTACCGCCGTGCTCGAAGGCTTCAACCCGACCCTCAACATCGTGGTCTTGGCCGGCACCAACCGTCCCGACATCCTTGACGACGCTCTTCTGCGTACGTTAATTTATTGGTTAAAACGTCAGTTGATTTTCTAATCCATTTTTTTCTTCTTCTTTTTTGAATGTAAAGGACCCGGCAGGTTCGACCGACAGGTGTCGGTGGACTTGCCTGACGTCAAGGGCCGCCAGGCCATCTTTGGCGTACACCTTAAGCCGATCAAGCTCGCCGAAGACCTCGTCGACAACATCGGCGAGAAGCTCGCCGTGCTTACACCCGTACGCTCCCTGCCTCTCTCTTCCCCAAGCATTGATGTTGGCTGACAGCCTCGCGGGGATGGAACAGGGCTTCTCCGGTGCCGATATCGCCAACGTGTGCAATGAAGCCGCGCTGGTCGCTGCGCGCCACCGCAAGCCTGCCGTCGATTTGATCGATTTCGAAAAGGCCATTGAGCGAATTATCGGTGGTCTCGAGAAGAAGAGCCGCATTTTGTCTCGCGAGGAGCGCACCCGCGTGGCCTATCACGAGGCCGGCCACGCGATCTGTGGCTGGTACCTCGAGCACACGGACCCGCTCCTCAAGGTCTATCTCCCCCATCTCTCTCCTCCTTCATTCGATGCATGTTCTCAATCTTCCATCATCTGGACATGAGCAGGTCTCGATCGTGCCGCGCGGCGTGGCGGCGCTTGGCTACGCGCAGTACCTGCCCAAGGAGCAGCATCTCTTCACCAAGGAGCAGGTGCGAACCCCATTCCCTTGCCCCCTTTCCTGCCGTAGTGTGAGAGCTGGTCCCTGATGGAGTTCCATCCTGCACGATGACCACACAGCTGTTGGACCGGATGTGCATGATGCTCGGCGGTCGGGCGGCCGAGTCCCTCATCTTCGGGCGGATCACGACGGGTGCCCAGGACGACCTCCAGAAGGTGCGTTTGTGTTACCTTATTTTATATCATTTTATTATTTGAGATTATTCGCTTGTTCCCGGCCTCGGTGGGTCTGTTTGCTCACTTAGCGGCTGGCGGTACCTGTGGCGGGCGAGGCTAGGTGACCAAGCTGGCCTACTCGCAGGTGTCGCGGTACGGCATGAGTGATGAGGTGGGCACGATCTCCTTCGCCTTTGCCGAGAGCGACGGCGAGCGCCTCATGGTGGACAAGCCCTACTCTCAGGCCACTGCCCGTCTCATTGACGACGTACGTCATCGCACGATGAGGCTCCATTGTCTTACCTCTCTCCTTTCGCAGCATCAGCTGATCTTCATGTTTTGCAGGAGGTGCGCAAGGTCATCTCCAACGCCTACGAGCGCACCCAGGAGCTCCTCCACGGCAAGCGGTCGCAGCTTGAGGTCTGTTCCTTCCTTTATCAACGCTCGCTGCATCATGATTCGGAAGCTAACCCTCGGCATTGTGTTGTCATGACTTGTTGTGCGTGCACCAACTGCAGTCGGTGGCGAAGCTGCTGCTCACCAAGGAGGTGCTTTCGGCCGAGGACATGGTGTCGCTGTTGGGCCAGCGGCCCTACGGCATGCCCCCCAAGCCTGAGCCCGGTCCCGAGATCTTCGCGCAGGTCTGAGGACCACTCGCCAAACGCTGAACGGTCCTCGCGTACTCGCTGTACAGCAAACAACAAGAAGTCTTCTTTTAACATAGAGCTTTTTCTCGGGACTGAGATGACCCCGTTGTAGGAACTGGAAACGACCATGAGGGCGGTCGGCTGCCCGACCGTCTTCAGCCACTGGAGCCTCCAGCTGGATGGATCCGGAGGCGCGCCGCTTTCGGGCGAGCGGAAAAGAACACGTGGCGCAGAAACCATGTTTTCTTTGTCGGCAAAAATTAAAACGCCGTTGTGTTTCGTGACGTGCAAACCTTCTTCCGCCTTTTCTAACGGAGACAGCGCACCCGGCAGCGCTTAGGGATTGGCTGCGGCAACAGGACGTCATTGGCTGTCGGCCTATCTGGAGACACGACGGGGGAAGAGTAAGGGCGCATAAATTGGGTCAGTGGCCGCAAGCGAGCTTTTTTCATCCGCCCTCAACCCACACAACCATGCGCGCCGTCACCCTCCTCGCCGTCTTTGCGGCCCTCTTCGTGGCTTCCACCCTCGCCGCCACGCACGACCCGCTCACGGGCGTGTTTGCCAAGTGGATGCGCGAGAACACCAAGTCCTACTCGAACGAGGAGTTCATCTACAGGTGGAACGTGTGGCGTGATAACTACCGCTTCGTCGAGGAGCACAACCGCCAGAACAAGTCCTACTTCCTTGCCATGAACCAGTTCGGTGATCTTACCAACGCCGAGTTCAACCGCCTCTTCAAGGGTCTTGCTTTCGACTACTCCAAGCACGCTAAGATCCACACTGCCGCTCCTGAGGCCCCTGCTACGGGCATTCCCAGCGAGTTCGACTGGAGGCAGAAGGGTGCCGTGACTCACGTCAAGAACCAGGGTGCGCATCGCTTTCGCCCTTTTTTTATAAATTATTTTTTTCCGTCTTCTTCTTTTCCCCTTTGGCGAGGGAAGTTAGATTGAGTGTCTCGATGCTGATTCTTCTCTGCATTTCTAGGTCAGTGCGGCTCGTGCTGGTCGTTCTCGACCACGGGTTCGACTGAGGGCGCCAACTTCCTCAAGACTGGCCGTCTCGTCTCGCTTTCGGAGCAGAACCTGATCGATTGCTCGGTCTCGTACGGCAACAACGGATGCAACGGTGGTCTGATGGACTACGCGTTCGAGTACATTATCAACAACCGTGGTATCGACACTGAGGCCTCGTACCCCTACCAGACTGCTGGCCCGCTTACCTGCCAGTACAACGCTGCCAACAAGGGTGGCTCGCTCACCGGCTACACCGACGTCACTTCGGGCGACGAGAACGCTCTCCTCAACGCTGCCGTCAAGGAGCCCGTCTCGGTGGCCATTGATGCCTCGCACAACTCCTTCCAGTTCTACAGCGGTGGTGTCTACTACGAGTCGGCTTGCTCGTCGACTCAGCTCGACCACGGTGTGCTCGTCGTCGGCTGGGGCTCCGAGAACGGCCAGGACTTCTGGTGGGTCAAGAACTCGTGGGGCGCCTCGTGGGGCCTCAACGGCTACATCAAGATGTCGAGGAACCAGAACAACAACTGCGGTATTGCCACCGCTGCTTCGTACCCCACCGCCTAAATCGCGCCGGAGGTCAACGAATTGTTGTTCGAGATGGGATCTTTAGTTCCTCTCTTGTACACAAGTTGCACAAATCTGAAAAAAAATAACCTCTTTTTGTCTCATTTATCTCTTCGCTCTTTCTTTTCGGCGCCGTCAACTTGACCGAGCTGTAGCAACGAGCACGAGCGTATGATGGACTGTTAGATTAAGGGAAGAAAAGCCGGGAAAATAAAAAAAAAATGACTGTCGCGGCAGACGACGGAAGCATAACTTTTCACCACATGTTAACTCGATTGGCACAGTTTCGCCAATACGGTGGCTTGCCATTGTATGTGGAGCTGCTCCGTCAGCTTGACCAAGCTGTAGCAACGAGCATGCCCGATAAAGATGCAGATGAGAAGGACACAGTTGCGCGAGTGCAAGATGCCTTTCTTGTTTGCGATGGCAGCCCTCCTGAATCTCTTACCATCTCATCTTCGCTCATACCTGGGGCTGGCACGGCTTGACCCACTCAGCTCACCTACAGCGCAGCACTGAGTTTTAACGATGCTCTTTGGCCAGGGAAGGCAAGGGACTGTTTGCCCGTAGACTTCTGCCACCCTTCACGTGTGTGGGCACCTTCTGGGGCTATGATGTAGGTTGGGGCGATGCTTCACCTTATGCAGCCCTCCACGAGCCTGCTGACGTTACTACAGGGCGCCTGTGGCCGTGCGTTCTTCCGTCACCACCTTGCACACAGTAGTGGGCACTGACTTTCGGGCAGTGAGTTTGAAAAGTGTCCAGTGCTGCACATCAATGAACCGCCACTTGAGTGCGAGGCAAGTTGTGGCTGGGGTCCAGTACAAACACATGGTCACCTGCGGTTGCATCAGCGCATCTACACGCTTCGTGAAGTTGAGCCAGGTCACCAAAACCCCCCCTGCCCTTCATTTTACTACCGCCACTGACCATGCTGTGTTTCACAGGCGAAGAGCTGTTCTTGTATTACGGCCCGTGCTACAGCCACCGGAACTACATTGCCAACCTAAGCAGTAAACTGCAGTGGGTAGTGCGAAGCAAGATGGGCGAGTGGAGCATACGGAGCGAGTAAGGGAGGCCTTGCGTTTCTTGCGCCTTACTCACCGAGGAGGCTTCCCAGACACGACTTGCCATTGGGCCAATTTGAGAGGCAGCGTTTCCCGCCACCAAACGCCAAAAACGAACGATTTGCGCACAAGATGGAAGGCGACCCGGGTCAAGAGGAAGGTGAAAGAGGGAAGAATCCAACGACACACAGTCAAGACCCAATGTCACCAAAGGTCTTGTCCCTGCTGAAGGAAGGAAAAGACAAAATGGGGGCCTTAATTGTGCGCGATCAAAGCCAACGAGACAGGGAGGGTGCCCTCCCTTACATCCTTAAAGGCATGTCAAAAGGTTTTCTCATTTACACCGGGCCTCTGGTCATCATCCAACGCAAAATAACGCCCCTCACCGTGAGGCACGTTGCACTGATATGTGTCCTCTCGCCCTCTTCTTCTGACATGTGGTGGTGGGCAGGCGAGGAGCGGCAGTCAGCATTTTTGTGGGCCTTGTTCGTGCCTTCTATCGCTGGCACAAGGTGCTCTTTCGGGACACCACCAGCCCATCTCCCGCTGTCTATGAACCTCATCTTTGTGCATCTGTGACTTCGTGAAGTGGCTGCAAACGCTCAATGTTGAGCGTGACGAGCAGGGCGCAGAGCGTTCCTTGTTCATCCGATCTGTGCTCCAGCTCTTCCAGCAGAAGCTGCCTTGGATGGCCATCGCTGGCGGCGCTGCTGCCTGGATCGGCCTCCAAATCGACCCATCACTCCTCAACTCCACTCTCGCCTTCTGGTGCCTTGTATGCCTTCTTGCTCTCTGTTCATCTACATCCACCACCTCGAGCTCATACACATTTCTTACCGGTTCTGTGTTACTGGTGCACATAGGTGCGTGCGGCTCGCTGCTTGCCCCTGCCCCAGTGGAAGTACGGGCCCACCCTCATCATGTGCCTCTCGGCCTCACAGATTCTCTCATCTTGGTACGAGTGTGCCACCCCCTTCCTCGCGTTCTGTTGTCATTGACACGACATACCAATCCACCGAAGGATTGCTGCGCCCGAGGACCTGCCAGAGGGCTATCTGCGGTTCCTTGACAAACAGGGCATGATCAACGCCAGCATGAAAAAACGTCTCATGTCTGGCGAGCGCTTCTGCGATGTCACACACCACGGTCGCTCTCACTTGTGCGACCTCCCTCTCTCTTTCTCTTATATCTCTGCTCGCCCACGCCCACTGACGCTGCGCCATTTCATGATTTCGGCCTCTGCTTCTCCGCGCAGCTCATACGTGTCTCAGTTCCTCATCAAGAGCGTTCTGCTGAGCTTACGAGTCTACGTGCCGCTGAACATAATCTTTTTCTTGACCTCGCGTAAGAACTTGAGCGGGCTCAAGCGCGCCGCAGAGAACATCCTCCGCTCCACCGCCTTCCTCACTCTCTACTGCACCATATCCATCTCTACCGGTGCGTATATGTGTGTGTGTGTGTGTGTGTGCCTCCTTCCTTTGCTCCTTCATCTGTTCACATGGCAAAGACTGACTTGGCGGGGGGGGGACTGGACCACAACAGGGTGCCTCCTCTATGCCAACTTCCCAATCAAGATGACGCGGCCGACAATGATGACTCAGGCCTGGGTAGCCGGCTTGGCCACGCTCATTGAGTTGCCCTCGCGACAGTCTGGTACAAATGAAGACCCGACCCCGAGCTTCATGTGCACACGCGGTGGTGATTGTGCTCGTGGCTAAGCGGTGGTGCGTTTGGCGGTGGTGGGGCGTAGAACTGGCGGCGTATTGTCTGCCATTCGCGTTGGAGACGATGTACAGGTACGCACAGCGCATGCGCTGGATCGCAGCCAAGCCGTGGAAAACGACGGCGGTGATTGTCCTGTCGGTGGCCACGCTCATCCACAACCTGCGAAAGCAGCCCCGGCTCTTGCACTGGCTGTTTGGCGTCATGTGAGCACGAGCTCAATAATAACAACTACGATGTTGTTCTCAATGGGAAGGTCTGGATCAACACAGCACGGGACAGGTCGACCTAGTCCTGGTAGGTTCTAGCGAGCGCGTCCGGCTCGAAGCGGCGCCACCCAATAACGAGGTTGAGCTCCTCGCACACGCGTTGGTGTGTCCTTCTTGACAAACTCGCAGTCGTTCTCCACCCAGAAGTCCTTGTGCAGCTTCCTGCTTTTTCTCGTTTATTTTGAGCAACCTTTTTTGAATATCCGCCATTTTCTGCACCAGCACAAGATGTCGATGCGCGCAGCGGTGAGGGGTAGCCTTAGCGGTACACTTGTGGGCCGCGCCGCCACGAGACCCGGAGTGCTGACAGTGTGCCGTACGACAGCTCAGCGGTTCCTCTCCTCGACTCCTGGAACGCAGGGAATGACTTACGAGCAACTGCAGGAGGAGAACAAGCGCTTGCACGAAACGATCAGCACTCTTCGTCGTGATTTGGAGAATGCCCAGCTGGGCCCTGTGCGCAGGTTCCACAAATTCGTGACGACCATGCCTCGTAAGCAATTCTATCGGCTGTTGTTAGGAGCATTCTTGCTTTCCCAAACCATGTTTACGGGAGGCATCCTCATCTACAAACATGTCCAAGACAACAAAGAGAGCAACAGCTAATCATCATCATCATTCATCTTCGGTTGGTTTTTTCGCGCCTTTTTGTAATGCCGGTATCCGGGAACGGTGCGGATAGCAACGAGGAATGAATGACAGCCCATTGGTGGAGGCTAGTGCGTTCCTCTTCTCTTTCCTCCTCTTCACAGCTGGCGCAGGTAAGGGCGAGAGCAGTACGTGAGAGGTTAGTCGTTTGAAGAAGGTTGAGCCCGATCTTCAAACAAAAAACAGTCCAGCCAGCACCCGCATTCATCACTACTTGGGCTCTAGATGAATCCTCTTCATTCCGGAGGCGCCACCTCCCCTTCTTCGTCGCAGTTTCTTTCCTTTTCAACCGTGCCTCCTCTCAAACGGCAAGCCGATGGTCGCCTCATCGCGCCCGTTTTATGTCCGAGTCTCATCGACAATCAGCCCCAACCCCAACTTCAATCCTCCCCCCGTTTGCATCCCCAACCGACGGCTCAGCTCGGCACGGCCAGTTATCATCAACTGCTCCCACAACAACAGTTGACGGCGATTGAAGAGGAGATGGCCGCCCTTCAACTCGTACAGGAAATAGAAGATGAAAAGACTAAGGCCAGCCGCCTCGAATGGTGCCTTCGCGAGATTCTGGCCGAACGCGACGTTCTCCTGCGCCAGCATGAAGATGAGGCCCGGCACCGGCGACAGCAAGAGCTCGCCCAGCTCAACCACCACCTCCTCCGCTGCAGCTCGGTTTCCTCCTCGCCGGTCCCGCAGGCCTCTCCTCCCGCCGCCCAGCAGAGCCTCATCAACCCGAACGCTCGCCCGCGGTCTACGTCGGCCCCGCCCGCCATGGTCTCCACCCCGCCCGCCATGCCGCCGGTGGGGGTGGCCCAGCCCGCGCCACTACGCACGCAGCCCCACACCCTGCGCATCGTCCGGCAGCACCCGCTTCAGCTTCCCGCACGGGTGCAGCCGCAGCCCGCGCTCGGGGGTCACGTCGCGTCAGCCCACCAAGCGCTGCCGCTGTTCAACGTCGGGCCCGAGGCGCCGCCTTCGCCGCAGCCGTTGGTCAAGCGCGCGCGACTCACCGCCTCCGCCGAGCCGCAGCCTAATCAAGCCTCCCCGCCTGTACAGCTCCCGCCGCAAGCTCAGGCGGGCCTCTTCCAGCGCCGCCCGTCGTCGGGCATCAACGCGTGTCAAGGGCGCGTGACGTCCGTTGACGCCAACCGCTTTGCCTCACTGGTGGCCCACCCAGCACCGCCTCAGCAGTCGCAGTTCGGGCACGTTTGCGGAGGAGCGCTCGAGGGGTTGCCCGGCGCGCCGGGCTGCGAGTCGCCCGTGGGCTGCATTGGCCACACGCCGCCGCAGTGCGCACAACCCCCGCCGGGCGGGATGGTCATGGTTGCCGCGGGCTCGGCCGGGCAGCTCCTCCCAACGCCGGGCTCGTCGTCGATGGCGCCGTCCTTCGACTGGTCCGCCGGCTCCTCGACCGAGCTCACGCCGGCCGGCTCCGACTTTGGCGAGTCCGAGTGGTCACTGGCCGCTGATGACTTTGTGGACTACGACGCGCTCCTCGACAATCTGTCGGGCCTGTGAGTCCGTCGACGGGGCTCACTCGAGCGTGCGTGTGAATGTGTGAATGTGTGTAAATGTTGACTCCCCTATCATGTAGATCTCTTGTATGTAATTGTTGTACCTAGACGCAAGCCCCAAATGCACGAGCTCGCCTGTTCTTGTACAAACGTCTTTCCTCAGAAGAGAGCATTGTAAACTTCGGCCAACACTAGGGTTTATTCATGAGCAAGTCTGCTTGTGCTTGGGCCAGTCGGCTCGCTGACAGTCGCGGCCACAGTAGTGAACGAGCTTGCACCGTGAGCACCGGTTGAACGTTTCGCCGTCCTCTTCACTTCGTCGGCACTTGGGATTGCCGCACCGCACCACCGGCTTCTCCTTCTTGGGCTCCTCTTTTCCTGCTTCATCCACCACCACTTCTTCCTCCTCTTCGTCTCCTGCCTCTGCATCCTGTGTCCCTTTCTTGGCCTCGAAGAAGTCATCTTTCTCATTCGCTTCTGCTTCGCCCAACTTGGCTTCAAATCGAACTAGCAACTCACACAAGATAGCGTGCTCTCGGTCCGCAGCCTCGTTGAGTGGAGTTCGCCCCCTATCATTCTTCACGTTTGCGTCGGCGCCGGCGCCGAGCAGCATCTCCGCGATGGCCTCATGCTCCTTCGTCATTGCCGGCTGGGTGGCGATCCAATGCAGTGCCGTGTTGCCATGCTCATTTTTGGCGTTCACGTCCGCCTTCTTTGACACATCGTCCTTGCGTGCGTCCAGCAGCAGCTGCACGATGCCAAGATGACCGTTGGCGCTCGCCATGTGCAGTGCTGTGTTTCCGCGTCCATCACGCCCGTTGAGATCTAGCTCCTCCCCGGGTCCCGCAAGCAGTTCGCGCACCACTTCCTCCTCGCCGTACCGGGCCGCTTCAAGCAATGCCTCCATAATCTTTGGTACGGCCAAGATTATTCTTGCAGGAGGATGTTTTTTTTTCTTTTTTCTTTTTTGCATTTTTAAAGCCCGAAAAGAGACACAAGCGTTAGAGGGAGGCGGGGACGTTGGGTGTGGCGATGGTGGCGTCAGTCAGGCTGTGTGGGTCCTTTTTCTCGAAGCAAACTTCGTAGATCGTCGTCATCAGCGGGAATCTGTTGGCAGGAGAGCTGGTGAGCAGAGACAAGTGCAGCCACAAAAGGGCCTTGAAGATACCGATGGGTAAGTTTGGCCCGCTTGAGGATGATGTGGACCTCCTTGGCCGTAAGGGTGCCCTGCAACTTCTGACCATGGAGCATTTCCTTCTCCAGCTGTTCGAAGGACTGCTCAGGGTTGGCGTATGGCAGTCAGCGATTTAGGTTCAATTTCACGTGATGTCAACCAAGGTCGCACCTTCTTCTGCTTAACAAAGGCGGCGGCCACCTTGCGGTTCCGGCCGAAGAAGCTGTGGTCCACATACGTCAACATCAGGACTTGGCGTCACACGGGCTGTGGGCGGGTGAGGGCGAATACCAGGTGACGATGAGATCGGCCACGCCGCAGCTCTCGAAGAAGGTCTCTTGCTTGACTCCCTGCAGGTCAAACGGTCATCAGCCGCGGCAGCTGTGACGAAAAGGGTGTACAGCTCTTCCTGCGCACCTTGAAGAAGGTCTCGGCGAAGCGTCGCATCTCGGCAAGCCCGATCCTCATGATGGCGGCCTTTGTATTGGCGCCCGCTCTGGGCCACATAGCCAAAATCCTCGCGCGTTAGCATTTCATGAAAGTGGCGGCCCAAGCCAAGTCAAGTCCCCTACCCGAGGCCATCAGCCATGCCCAGGCCCACGGCGATGATGTTTTTGAGTGCTCCACAGAGCTCCACACCAGCAACGTCTTCCACCAGGCCCACCTGGAGACCCGCGGAGCGGTCAGCCAATGTCGAGGGGGGAGAGGGGTTGGGAGAGCGGCCAGATGAGAGAGCGGGCGCGCGGGATGGTACGTTAAAAGACGAGCGATGGAAGAGCTGCTTCCAGACCCGAGCCACCTCGGGGTCCTTGTAGCCGATGGTGGTCTCGGAGAAGTGCTCCCAGGCCACGTCCTTGGCGATATTGGCGCCGCAGAGCACGCTCACATCGATGTCCAACAGTTTCTCGATGATGCTCGAGATCAGAACGGGCCCTCTGTCGTCGAACGCCATACCCTATGTGAAGGAGGCGCCACGTGTGTGAGGAAAAAGAGGGCAGTAACCACTCGAGAAGCGGTGAGCTGTACCTTGATGAGGGAAATGGCCTTGGCGCGGTGGTGAAGCTTGCCCTTGAGCTTCTCGCACAGCGAGCTGACGAACTGGTGCGGCAGCACGAACACGAGCAGAGTGGCGTCCTGCGCAGCGCTGATCGGGTCCGGGTCGGCCACGATGTTGGTGGGCAGCTTCACGCCCGGCAAGTACCTGCACAACGACGAAGATGCAGATCAACACCCAAGCTTGCGGGTAGCCGCTGTCGTCCAGAACGGCAGTGAAGGAGCGCTGCATACTTGACGTTCTCGTGGTTGGTGTTGATTATGGAGGTCAGGTAGCGTTCGCCGTCTACGAGCTCTTCGTAGACGTACATCCGGACCTCATCTTCGAAAAGATCGGAGTGCTCTCTCACGTTAAGGCCCACCACTTTGGCAATGGCAGAGCCCCTGAACGGCAAACGCGACCACAGATTCAGACTTGGGCACTTCAGGTTCTCCGGAGGAGAGAGATTCGAACCAGTTGCCGGAGCCGAGAATAGCGACTTTGTGCTTCATGCTGCTCTTACGCTGTGCTTGTGTGAGTCGTTGTGAGCTCACGCTGTGGGGAAGGTGAGGTCAACTTCTCTCCGTCCGCAGGATTTCCCTCCTGCACACCATTTCCGAATGTTTTTCCCGCTTCTTCAAGCAGGCGGTCGTTCAGAGGGAGAACAGAAAAAGGAAGAACCGAGGCCAGATGTTGGGAGCCAGCAGCCTGTCCGTAAGCCAGGTGCTCTAAAGGGAAACTTTATAAAGTTAAACCAGAGTTACAACCTCAGAAGTCAAGCAGAGAGGGGATCCAGGTGGTAGAAAGAGTAAGGGCGGAGGATGAGGGCAAAAAGTGAGGTTGCATCAACTCTGATGCGTAGTCTGCAAGAGGGAAGGTTGAGTGCAGAATGGCATCCTGCTCGTCGGTTGCGCTGACATAAGGACCTTGAGATCCATGTCGCCAGTCACCTGCCCAGCTTGAGGTAGGGAGAGGAGATGAGGTTGATAGTTCGGGTGATGTCGAGCGACTTGACTCAGCAGTTGCCAGAGGAGAGAACACGGGGGAAGTTTGCGGGCTGTGTGTTGTAGAAGAAAAAGAAGAGGATGGACTGAGGCTTGGTGACGGCGCGTTGGGGTCGAAGGCCAACGGCAACAGAGGTAGGCACGGTTGAGACGTCGTGCAGGGAAGGTTCATGCACCTCTCGTGCCATGGTAGAGCAACCTGTTCGTCCAGAAGCGCTTCCTTCTCGATCAAAACTTGCCTCAGATACCACTCGAGCCGTTGCTTGCGTTTCTTCTCCTCCTCGATCTCTGCCACCATCTGCGCAAGGGAACAGTGGTTCATAGACTCGTAGCGCGCTTTCTTCCTGATCTTCTTCGTGGCCATATTGAGTGAGAGAAGTGAAGTTTGTGCTGCACTAGCGGTTATGACGGTTGTGCGCACAAGGAGCGCAGCCCAATGTTCTCCTCGCGTAACAGTGACCCGGCAACCTAGGTGAAGGAGACTCCGCCCACTTTGTTGCTGCTGGCGATTTGGGCAAGGGAAGTTACCTTTTTCTGTGCAGGGCGCTAACATGGCAAGGAATGTTCAACCTGGTGTTTTCTTCACGTGTGTGGAATTGCCCTCGCAAGGATGTCGAGCAGCGTGGGGCAGACCTTGCGCCAACGATTGACCATGTATGGGCGCAAGATTGACTACGCTTTGAGAGTATGCAACCGCTACCTTGCAATTCAAATGGCCTTTGCAGGACAGGAACAGGTGGGGGCGCAGCGTGGGAATGTGCTGTTTAGAAATAAATAAATAAATAATACCAGATCGGGTGGTGGATCTGGCGGGGCTTGCGCGGGGAACCTGGCCGAGGGCCCTACGGCTTGCTTCCGCCAGTACTAGGCAGTGGTTTGGGCGTGTTGAGGGACGGATTCAGAAAGAAGGCCAGCGCGAAGATGAACAGCGCGATCACGCTAATCAGGACAAACACAAAGTAGAAGTTGAAAGGAAACATCATCCCGCTTGTCATGCTCCAAGCAAAGAGAACCTGCACGGTGGTTCGTCTCTCTGTCAGTTTGTTCTTTCCTAAAGGAAAACCATCAGCGGGGGAGCAGCATGCACGCGTTACCGATGAAAAATAAGGTCCGATGGCTCGCAGCAGTGCAACCAAGCTTTGACCTGCAGTCCCACAATGAACAAACGAACGACGCGAGGGTGAGTTGGTGGTGCGAGAGTTCAGCGCGGCGCAAGGTGAAAATACCCAGGCCGTTGGCGGCGCCCATATTGTACACATCCACAGAGTTGTTGATGAGGTTCATGACTGCGCAGAACATGAGCTGGCCCACGAACGTTCGAATGATGTAAATTGTAATAATGAACAGCCACATCTGTGCGCCCGTGTGGCGTGAGTTGGGCTCTAGTAAATTGGAGGTCCAGAAGTGGGGAGAGAAGGAGGGAGGCACCAGCGGCATGGAAGACCAGGGGGTCACGTCGGGGTGGAGGTAGTTCGTCACCGGGAAGGCCACGAAGATGGGAACCGCGGCCAAAGTGCCCCACTTGAACGTATTAATCAACCCCACCTTCCGAGCAAGCGGCCCATAAATGGCCAGCTGGATGACGATGATGGACAACGACCCCACGCTGCTCGTGATGCCTGGGATCGAAAAAGCGCCACTGTAGCGTCAGCACCTTGTGGGCGTTTCAGTGAGTGTGATGAGGCCCGAACCGATTTGGTCAGTCGAGAAGCCGAGGCCGCCCTCCTTGGGGTCGGTCATCGTCCACAGCGGGAACACCTGCCGTGCGCGCGTGAAATGAGGACTCTTCTTTCCCACACCTAAAGGGCGAGCCACGGGTGGGGCACGTACGGCGTCGATGAAAATGAAAAGCATGCCGGTGAGCCCGTAGAGGCTGGTCGAGAGGATGACTTGCCCCTGAAGCAGCACAGAGCGTTCGGTCTTGACCACGGCGGGCTTGGCCTCGCTGGCAGGGCGCCGTCGGCCCCAGAGCGCATCGAGCCGGAGCACGGCACTACCACGGAGGGACGAGAGCACGCCCTGGCTCCCGCCATCAGGCCTGTCCTGCAGCGTCGACTCTTCCATGCCCGTCAAGTGCAGGCTGCCCTCGGGCACCGCTGGGCGGTCATGCTCCTCGCCGAGGACACCCTCCTTCTGGTCCTGCTCGGCCTCGTCGGAGCGCACCTCGGCGCCGCCACCGGCGACCCATAAGCGTCGTTGCCGCCGGTCCTCGGTCTCCTTGGTCGCGATCTCGGTCTTCATGTGCCAGTCGGGCGACGCGACGACCTGCATCTCGATGCCGTCCTCTCCGTCATCGCATCGGCCGGCCGACGGAGCCTCTGGGTCAGCCTCGACCTCCAGCTCGTTGCCGGTCTCGCGGCCTAGCGGCCCGTAGGTCGCGCGCTCGACCACGGTAACGCGCGGCGGGATGTCGTTCTCGGTGAGGTAGATGTAGCTCAAGATGAAGCCCACGCCGACCACCAAGACCGCCATTAGGTTGGGCAGCAGGTAGGGGAACTCCTCGAAGAGTCCGTTGAACACTCCGTGGCCCGCGGCGAACAGTTTCGGGTATTTGGCTGTCGCGCCCACCGACCCTCAGTAAGCCATCCGCAACAAAGAAAGAGAAGCTGCATAGAGAGACGAAGGCAGGGGAGTAATACTGGCAGGCTGAGCGAGGACGCCGCCAGCGAGCGCGCCGACGACGGCCCCGGCGCCGGAGGCGAGCGAAAACCAACTCCAGGCCCGTGTTTGGTTGGTCGAGTCGGTCACCTGCAGCGCTGATCAACCCTGAGCTCTTGAAGGAGGCTTCAAGGGCTAACGCACCTCGCCGAGGTAGGTCTTCAGCACGCCGATGTTCCCGTTGAGGAGCCCGCACAGCGCGCGGGATAAGACGGCAAAGGTGAAGTTCATGCTGAACCTGTATGTCGCGCCCACGTCGTGAGCAGCGGCGCTTGACCCCAGGCGCAGGCGCGGCTGTCGGAGAAGAGGGCGGAACGTGCGAACCCGAACAGAACAGCCGAGATGAGGGTGCCGATGGCTCCGCAAAGGAGAATGGGCCGCCGGCCGTACTTGTCCGACATCTTGCCCCAAAAGAAGCTGATTTGTGTGGCAACGCAGAGGGAAGTAAGCCAGAGGCGCGTTCACTGGCACGTATGAGGTGAAGTGTGCACCTGCTGATGAACTGCGCCACAAAGAAGCACGACGAAATGGCACCCGCGTAGTTCCTAACGCCCACGAAGTACAACTCAACTGGGTGAGTGCGACAGCACTTTGACGTGGGCTAAGGGATGAGGAAGACTCGTGTACCCGAGCTCCTTTTTGTCATCGGTCAGGTTGAAGTCGAGCACAAGGTAGCCCACGTAGGAGAAGATGGCTGACGAGTTGAAGCTCTCGCTGGCGGTGAGGAGCATGATGGGGATCATTTTGCCCATGGGGAGTGGTGTCTCCACAACGGGTGTGTTGGCACTTTCCAGAGGCACAGCCAACGGATCCACAGGATCCGGCAGGCTTGGGTTCTCGAGGTGCTCCTTTTCGATGTGGATCGACAAATGCTCTGCTCGTCCCATCCCAAGTGATTTTGCCTCTTCCTCGTGCTCCTCGTCTTCTTTGTCCTCCGAGACGGTGAAGGTGTCGTCATCCTCGTCGCCGGCAGCTCTTCCGTTTTCTGCCAGCAAGGAACTGGAGGATGTGTACTTGTCCATCTTCCTTTGCCTCTGCGATTAGATTTCCTTCAATCCAATCTCCCTCCCTGATTGCACGCACGCGCCTCCGCGCACTGGCACAGCACTCGTTGTATGCGTCTGACAGGCCCCTTCAGCTGCTCATGAGCCACAGAGGCGGAACACGGCTTGTGGCCCCGCTTTTGCCCGTGAAAGAGGTGCACTTCTGCTCGTAGCGTAACGAGTCCGTATCATTTCGGAAATGATATATCGCCGTTCCTCGTGTCGGTTTGTTCCAGAGAGCGAGGAATGGCCTGGAAATGGGCGGTGAGGCATAGACCGCTACTTTCATTTCTTTCGGGTGGTGCGCTCTTCACAGAGAAGGGAGTGATCATAGAGGTCCTTCTCGTTAGGCATCTCTCTGGATGTGAGCCAGTCCTGGATGAAGGGCACCGTTTCGAGGCAATAGGGCGTTTCCTGATACAGCTTGATGTCCTGCAGCACTCTCGCCCCGTATCTGCGCGTCCCCAGCAGCAAGTCAGTCCATCATGATTGGTTCACCCTCAGTATGAGGCGCTTTGGAGGCGCACCGCATCTTGGTGACGTTGATCATGTCCGGTTGGACATAGTCCGGGTTGCCATCCTCAATGAAGGTCATGTCCGTGAGAAAGATGCCTTCAAGGTTTGTTGCACACTCTCGTCAGGCTACTACATCCCATCTGGAAAAAGGAGAAGAGGAGAGGCGCACCAAGGTAGGGAATACACGGGGGATTGATCTTGTGGAGCACCTGGCGGAACACCCGAAAGTTGTCCTCCGAGCTCATCAAGTGCGTCAACTCCTCCCAAATGTCCCACGTCTTGTTGGGCAGCAGCTGTTGTGCACAATTGCGTCTTGTGAACACGACCCGCCCAACACCACGCTCAGGAAAGGTTGGCTCAAACGTACGTTCCACGTCTTCTTGAGCCGGTAGGCCGCCGCGTTCTGGAGGCCGGCCATGATCTCCATGACTCCGTTAAAGTTGTTCAACTCGCGGCATTGCTGCAACCGAGTCTCTCCATTAGGGTCATGAAGGGTGAAATGAACCAAAGAACAATTCGGTACCGAAGCGATCACGATGAAGCGGTTCAGGATGACGGCTCGGTTCTTGAGGTCCTTCTCCTGCACGATCTCCGAGCAGCACCACCGGCTCACCTTGTTGAATCGGTCGATCACCGCGACAACGTTCGGTGCCACGGTGGCCTTGTCCGGGCTGGTCCATCGCTGCTGCAGGCACTCGGATGGCTTTATCGCGCAGTAGAGATTGTGTTCGATGACCGTCAACTGTCGCGCCACCTCCAGCGGGTTCACGTCCAACAACTGCGTGGACGTACACAAAAGGTATCTCTGGGTCATGTTCAAGTCTCAACAAGAAACAGTTGGGGGCGGGGGCAAACCTTGAGGGGTCGCTTGAGCTTGACGGGCAGGATTGGCGTGGGCGGAAGGCTGCGAAGCTGGAAGCCCGCGCCTGTGCGGCTGGCCTTCCCGGTGCCCACTGTAGTGGCTTTGTCGGCGTGGTTCAAGTTGTCCGTTTGCCTTCGGACAAGCGTCCGAAGCTGCTCGGCGGCCGACGTCAAAGCCTCGGGCACCAGGACTTCGTCGGTGAATCGAAAAAGTCGCTCTTGGAGTGTAACTTCGACAAAGTCGTGAAAGTGGTGAAGCACCCACTGCTTCAACACGCTCAGCACCCTGGTCGGGGACGCCGTACAAACGTCATAAATGAGACACATGGGGGAGAGAGAGAGGATCCCGTTGAAGGTACCGAAGGCGGATCTGCACTTGTGTTCTCTGATAAAAGGTTTCGGTATCGACGTCCGGCGGCGGAGGAGTGTCGAATCGGAGGATGAGCAGCTCCAGCAGCTCAAGAGGAGAGAGGTACGACCGGTAGGTCGACAAAACTGTGTTCACAAAATTGGGATCTGCCGTTCGCGGGTCGCACTCAGCGAAGTGCGACGTCGACAACACAACTCGCGGCACGCAAAGACAAAGACGCACCGGGATAGAAAGGGTAGGTGATGCGTTGAATGATTTTGTAGATCGTGGCGGCGTTGACGAGTGTGATTCCGTCCGAGTCCTCGTTGCCCAGGATGATGTTGTTCTCGCAGTCAGGCTCATCGAACAGCCATACCTTGGGGTCGAGCTCTTCCACCTGTTTCCCCCACTCCCGGAATGAGGCTTGTCCAGTTTATGTTCGCAAAGAGGCCCATGACATCAACGAGGTTGTGGGTTTGCACCTTCACCACGCGCGTCTTCTCCACCTTGATTCGCGAGGGGCACACCATTTGCACCGCGGGCGCCGACGCAGACAGCGTAGACGCCTGTAACCGCGCCCCGCCCAACGTCAAGACCTCACCGGAGGAGAAAAAAAACGGTGAAAGACAGGTTGGAAGCAGACGTACTCGGATGGTGGGACCGCTGTCGCAGGTTGTCGTGTGAGGGACATCGTCGGCTGTGTCACGCGGGGTCGGCTCCACGGCAGTAGGCGGTGGATCACGCGCCGAGGCTACTGAGTCGTTGGTCGAATTGCGCCGCACGAGGGGATGCTTCGATCGGTCCTGGAGCTGTTTGCGCAGCAAGGAGAGAGTACATGAGCTTGGGAATACTTGGCAAAGGAGGTGATAACGAGCGTACGAAGGCCGCTAGGTGAGCAAGTCGCGGCTGCGCTGTCGAGACGGTGGCGATCCGCCGGTCGCGCAGTTTCCTGAGCTCCTCCTTCGCTCGCCGCTTCTCCTCCTGTAGCTTGCGCTTCGCCTCCTTTCGCGCCTCTTTCTCTTCCTGGGCCGTGCGCTTGGCTTGTTCTTTCATCTGCCGCTTCAGCGCCTTGCCGGTGAGCTTGGCCTGGTCCGTTTCACTTGAAGCTTCCCTGGTCAACTCATTTTTCTGTTGTTTGCTGCCGCTGGTGAGTTGCCCATTTGAAGGCCAACACGGGACGATCACGACGAACCGATGCCGGGACCCGAGCCGAAGCAGAACTATCGGCCACCAAGGCCACTCCTGACGCGTTGAGCTGCACCGACTGCGGCCTCTTTTTGTCTCCTGAGGCGCGCAGCTGATGTAAGCGACACGGACAAGCCACTCGGTCATCACCACCGTCCGCCGTACCTTTGGACCGTTCACCCTGGAAGGAGCCTGAGCGGTTGCGGCCTGAAGGCACGGCGAGGTGCACCCCCTTCTCAAGCAGCTGCGCTCGCGTTTCAGCCACGGCCCCGGCGCGAGGAGTCCAGTCGGGAAGCGACAACTCGCCGGAGCTCCTCGGCGAAGGGTCGCGGCTGCGGTTGTAGGGCGGGTGCGGGGAAGTTGGCGTCTCGGGTGTTGGCCGTTCGAAGAGATGTAAGGCGTCCTCGAGCGTGAGCGTGCGCGCTTTGAGCAGCGCCTGGTCGCCGAGGGTCACTTTGTTGCGTCGCTCGCGCTCCTGCAGCTCGCGCTCCTGTTGGTGGTGCTGGAAGAGCTCCTCCCAGCGCGAGCGCGCCAGTCGCGTAGCCGCATGACGCAGCGCGGTCTCGAACTCGTCATAGCACTCGATCACGCCCGAGTGGGGGCGCGAGTGAGCCCCTTGTGAGCCGCCCTCAGAAGGGGACAACAGGGAGTTGGGGCGGGCGGTGCCGGGAGGCGAGAGCTGTTGCGCGTGGGCCCAACGCAGCGGGCGTGGCGAGCTGACGCTCTCGTGCGGACGAGTCGGACTCGTCGTGCCGTGGGTTGGGCGGTCGTCGGTTCTGCCCGCAAGGATGGAAGCCTCGAGGTCTTGCCAGTTGAGCTCCTTGGAGTGAAAGAGAAACATGCGGAGCTCGCGGAAGGAAAGAGAGCGAGGCGAGGACGTGGACAGCCCACGAGGCGTGGCGGAGGTGAGCGACGTGCGGAGGGACGAGGGCAGGTGGCGCCTGTGCGGCGAGGGCGACGAGGTGGGAGAGCAGGGCGCTGGAGTTGTAGGAGGGGAGAGGGGCCGAGTGTCGGTCGAACGCAGGGACGGGCATGACGTGGAAGGTTGTAGGGCTAGCGCCTTGCTACGCGCTATGCGCGGTGAGGAGGTCGGTTTTTCGGCCCCTTCCGATGAGCGGAACGAGACCTTGCGCCCCTGAGCGTCGAACCCATAGGTGTTGTCTTCCTCTGACGACATCTTGCCCCACCCACAACAGAACCAGAAGATTGGAGCCGCAACTTCAGGAATCGCTCTGGTCTTGAACAGATGAAGAGAATAAGCGGTCTGGGAAGGAGAACTAGAAGAGAAGCAAAAGGGGAAAAGGGTACTTAGTGGTGGGGCATGGGCTCTCTGCTGCGTCGCGTAGGTGTCGAGCGCTGGTTGCAACCCAACTCTGTGGCAGGGTGAACCCTGACTCCTTGTGGCGTGCCGGGCTGCCTGGTAGCGAACCTGGTATCCGCGTCTGAAAATGTAAAGGAAGCAACCCAACTCCTGCCCATGCATTCCTCAAATATTCCGCTCCGATGCAACACTGCCTTTCCCTAAACTCGTTTATGAATCTTTCTATCACGCTTGAAACACTTGAAAAAAGCCCACCCTTTTATAGGGTGACCGACGGCAAGAGAGAGAGAGAACCTTCGGAGCTCCGTGCTGGGGAGGCCAGCCCGGCCTGGCGGAACCGGAGCCTCCACACACCCGACCGCGAGCTGTGCAGATGCAACAGATGATGTATTTGCGCGATGTGGCCCATGAAAGAGAAAGAAAAAGGAGAACAAGCGTGTACACAGGAGAGTGGGGAGAGTGCGCCGCGGTAGGATCAACAAGCAGGAACCTTGTGAGACCCCAGAGCCGCAAAGGATGTGCCTCTTCTTGAACCTCAAGGCAGGTTGCGGATGCCCGAAATGAGGAGGCTGATGTCCGACCGCAGTGCACTGGCCAGCCCAATGAGCTTCTCCTTCGTGTCCAGCACCTGCATACATGCCGACCAGGGAGGGTCACTCTCATGCCCGAGCACAAACCGGAAAAGAAGAGCAAAAAAGCCACAAATGCACACGGCCAGGCCGAGTGCGTACCTCAACGGTCTGAGTGAAGGGGTTGTAGTGGACGGTGAAGGGGCGGTCGAGTGACTCCGCGAACTGGCGCATCTGCACCTTGGCCCTCTCGAAGCTCTCAGCCACAAAGTAGATGGGCTGGTACGAGGTGATCGGGTACTCCTGATCGCACGCCTTGAAAGGGTCGAACGGGCGCAGCTCGGGCTTGCCCGACAGAGCGTACTAGAAGTTGCGGGTCGAGTCAGTCTACCGTCTGGCCAGATTGCGACTAGCAAGGTGACGTCGCACGCAACGTACCTCAAGCTCGCCGAACGAGGACAGAATGCCGGCGCCAAAGGCCTTGATCTCGCCGTCCTGCCTGCAGAGGCCGAACTCGATCGTGAACCAGTAGCACTGGTAGCGAGAGACACCGCACATGAGGCTGCCGTGTCAGACAATAAACGAAAAAGGAGAACTGCAGCACGAGCGAGTCATGTACGGTGGCGAGCTTGACGATATCCTCGTCGGAGGCACCGAGAGAGGCGAGACCGATCTCCTGCGAGAAGTCGGCAAAGGCAGGATCGGCAAAAAGAGGCACGTGGCCAAGCAGCTCGTGGCACACATCGGGCTCGGGCGTGTAGAGGGGCTTGCTGTGGTGACGGATGTATTGGGTCGAGTGGAACACGCGGAAGGCGAGACCGTTCAAGAAGTCTCGCGACGACAGGAGACCCATGACCGGACGCAGCCGGAAGCCCGTGCACTCTGTTCGCCGGCACCACCATACATTACAAGGCCGTGTTATGAGGCAGTGGTGTCACCAATCGCGGGTAGGCGAAAGAGTGGCAGCTTGGGCGACGTGAATCGAGAGGGAACGCACCCTGAAGGAAGTTCGAGACGTCCTCAAGCTGGGGGATGTTGTTGGGAGAGTAGCCACAGTTCTGCTCGAGGAGTGGCAAGATGTGGTTCTGCTCGCGACAAGCGTGGGTGGAGTAGAGCGCCTTGAGCTTGTTGTAGACAATGCCCCAGGTCTCGATCTCCTTCTCAGTGTACTCGACGCGCGGGATGGGCTGGCCGGAACGGTAGGTCTTGGCCTTGTTCACGATTTCAAGCCTGCGCTCCCTGTAGACGGGGTCGTGGAAGCCCGGGTGGTCGGCATCAAGCTCGGAACCAAATTCCATCGTCTTCTCCGCAAAGCCGTCCAGATCTTTCAGCTTGCGGGGGAACCAAGGGATTTCTGAAAGCAGCAGAATCGTACACACGCATGAGTTGTTGTTGCACTACGAAAGAAGTGAGAATGGAAGACAAAGATGGGGCATATACCCTTGGTGCGCACACCCGAAGCCGATTTGGACGTCGAGAGTTCGCTCTTTGTCTGGCCCTTGGTGAGGATGGTGACCGAAGAGGTCTTTCCCTCAACTTCGGTCACAAGCGCGTTGACTTCCTCGTCGGTTTTGCTGTTTGCCTCGAAATCAACGAAGAAGTCATAGCCCTGCGCGATCGAGGGGGAAGGGCGCGACTGGATCGACGTCATGTTGAACCCATGCTTCGCAAACAGTTCGCAAACCTCCTTCAACGAGCCAACCTTGTCGGTGACTGTGATGATTGCTGACTTCGAAATTGCGCCAGGGCCTTGCATGTTAGCTTGCTGGTGGTTCCTCTATGTCACGCTACGCGATAAAAATGCTTTTTCGTTTTCCTTTTTACTTCAGCGGCGATTAACACGGATATTGGGAGAAAGGAGAGAGAAATTCAATAACTTGACATTTTCATTGGCCAAGTATTTCACAACAATTTCTTCTTTTTGACGCGTCACAATAGGAACAGCAAGATGGTGCTGACGACTCACTTCAGTTGTTGACTCTTCAGGCCCCGGTGCCGTGACTGATTTATATTGTATACACGCATTGTATTCAGGCGAATCAAGCGGCAAAGAAGCGGAAGGCGGAGAATGAAGCGGTTGTGAAGAACCTGCGCTACCTCATCTTGATCATCAACGTGCGTTTCGCTTTTCCTTTCCTAACCACGTTATAACGTGCACACTGTTTACACTGTTCATTTTTCCTTTGCCGCACCAGTTGATCTTCATCGTGCTGCGCGTCGGATGGATGAACGAGTCGTTCAGCTTTTGGCATTGGGTCGGGTTCGGTGGATGCACGCTGGTCAACCTCATTATCTACTGGTGGATTAGCTCGCAGGCCACACCCACTTACGACGCCACCGGAGACCTCCTCGACGGCGGTGCCGACCTCACCTCGCACGATAACCTTGCCCAGTACGCCTTTGACGTGGTCTACGTCATCGCCTTCGTGCAAGTGCTCAGCGTCATCACCGAGTACGCCTGGTTGCTCTTGCTTGTGGTACGCTGTGTCCCCTTGGCGGATGCATCCCAAGGACTGGCTGTTGCCTGTTGCCCACAACTGATGTTTCTCCGCGGCTCAGATTCCCGCGTTTGCTGGCTACAAGCTGCTCGGCCTCCTCCTTGGTGGCGTACGTTTGCCTTACCTTGCTCGCACCGACGTAACACTGTGTTTGACTGTAATTGAGTTGCGCACAACGCACAGCTCGGAGGCAGCAGCGGTCCTGAGGCTGAGGAGACGAAGGAGGAAAAGCGGAAGAGGGAGAAGATGGAGAGAAAGATGAACCGACCCAAGTTCGTCAAGAGCCGCAGGTGAGCGTTGTGGGAATATCGCGGCCGGAATACAGACCTCATGCGGACACACGTAAGTGTGTTTTCATACCGCCCTTCCTTGCACAGCAGAAACAGCCAACTTAGCCACAGTTCCCCACAATGGAATACGGCGCTGCAGAAGATGAGCAACAGAGGAGCCAAAGGATACGTAGATTAAAAGGAAGGGAGGATACGACACGGTGGATTCCCGGGTGGTCGCCCACCCCAGTACTAACACCGCCTGGCGCAGCTTAACTTCGCTGTTCGGATGGGAAGCGGTGCTTTCTGCGCAGTATGGCCGTATCCATTAGTGGACGAGAGTAGGCGGTTGTCCTCACCAGGGCTTGTTCATCCGCCAAAGAAACACAAGCCGCCCGCAGCCAAAAGGGCGCAGAAGCCAGGGCCACTGCAAGTTCAGATTTGCGTGAAAAAATTGCGTGAAAGTTGGTGGTTGGGCCATAAATTTTTT
Source organism: Acanthamoeba lenticulata (assembly GCA_002179805.1). Taxonomy (NCBI): domain Eukaryota; phylum Discosea; order Longamoebia; family Acanthamoebidae; genus Acanthamoeba; species Acanthamoeba lenticulata. The sequence goes on along the minus strand of NAVB01000113.1, from coordinate 121,180 downwards.
TTGCCCTGCTTTCCCAACGCAACATGGACTCCGTGCGTTGGCTAACCTGCAGCCTTGCGGTGGAGGATGGCAACATAGACCAACTAGAAACCCTTCTCGCCGAGCAGCCCTTGGAAGACCTGCTGTGTTCGCTTGCTATCCGCCACCACAACCTCCCCGTGCTGCAGTGGGCCGTCAACAACGGCCATGACAGGATGGACGCCAAATTGTGCGCTGAGGCCGCGGCCAGTCAGCAATGGGACGTAGTCGAATGGGCCACCGAGACAGGCCTCCCCTGCGACGAGCGTTTGTGCGCTGAGGCCGCAGCGGCCGGGCGACATGACGTCATCGAGCGGCTTCGCAGGCACCATTGCCCTTGGGACGCGACGGCGTGCATGCGTGCCGTAAAAGCCCAGCAAATCGACACCTTTGAGTGGCTGCTTGCTCAAGGATGTCCCTGCGATGAAAGCGCCTGCGTAGCAGCGGCTGAGAACGGCGACCTTGCTACGCTCGCCTTGGTGCGCAAGAGCGGGTGCTCGTGGGGCGAAGACGACAAGGTTTGCCGCCTCCTGGGTAAGGCAGGCGACGCAGCCGCCCTGCAATGGGCCCACGAGAACGGATGTCCCTGCCAGGGCCGATGCCTCGAGGCAGCGCGTAAGGGCGGTCATGTCGCGTCGGTGCGTTGGCTGCTGAGCGAGTCCGGACCGCCCGCTCTGCAAGAACATCGATCACGTGCGGCCTCGTTAGTCGCCGCGCGCGATCAGTCGAGGAAGCGCCTGGCCGAGAAAGAAGAGCCAGTGGTCGAGGCCGAGCGGCAGGCCAAACGGATGAGGCGGGCCCTGGCCTCCACGGCTGCGGCTGCGCGACTGGCAGAGCTCGCGTACGTGATGCTCTCGCACGACTGTGAGACCTGGTTTGGACATCCAGGCGCGCCCACGGACTGGTTCCTCCTCGACGGCCGGCACGCCGACGTCATTCCGCTCTTTGAGCGTATAGTACTTCATCGTGAGGATCCCGAGGAGGTGCCCACGGAGGTGTGCCGCCAGGTGCGAGAGGGCTTTTCCTTTGCCTCGCGGGCGATGTGCCACATCAAAGTCAAGCACGAGTATGGCAGGGAGAGCGAAGTCATTTGGAAGGTGTGCCGGGCGTCACATCTATGCAAGAAGAGCATCTATGACGACGACAGAGACGCGGTGTGGAGGATACCCGGCGAGTCGCCCGAGAGTCTCCAGCGCTGGATCAACAAAAGGAACAGCCGCGGTTTCTGGATCTCGGACAGGTCTATGTACGCCGACGGTCTCCGCCTGACCGTGGCCTCGACCCTGACCTCGATCGATGATGAGAAAGAAAGTGAAGCTGATGATGATAGCACCAGCCAATAAGATGTCGTTCGATGTTTTTGCGGGGCAGCTGCAGAGCTGGCTCTGAAAAAATGAAAGAGGATACATAAATATTTATTTATCATATGTTGCCGACCGCCTGCCACCCTGTGGTCGTGTCCGGGACTTGCTTCCAAAAAGGGTACAAGAGGGTGTAGGGCCAAAAGAACATGACGGTGGCGAGAGATTAAAAAGGAAGGGAGGATACGACACGGTGGATTCCCGGGTGGTCGCCCACCCCAGTACTAACACCGCCTGGCGCAGCTTAACTTCGCTGTTCGGATGGGAAGCGGTGCTTTCTGCGCAGTATGGCCGTATCCGTCAGGTAAAGGACTTTCCACTAATGTGACCGCCGTATCCGTCACTCTCATAATCCTACCAGGCGCTTCAGCTACCAAACCAGGTGCTTCAGCTACGGCCGTTGCGGATTGCGAAAGCCCTTTCATGAAAGAGACGGTTCACACTTGGACTGGTGCGCAAAGAAGCAGAAATCAACTGTATGGACAAGAAGAGAGCAGCAAAAGAAGGGAGACAGTAGGGGAGGGGAACTGTCTGCCGGCTCTGTACAAAATGCATGAGCATAAGGCCAGTTTTTGGCCACTTAGAGAGGCATGGAAGAGAGGGTGGTGGCCTGGCAGAGATTACGGCACATCTGCGCGGTCTCGGCAGCCAACAAGCTGCAAGGCAAGAGGAAGAGCGTGAGTAAGCGAGGATGAAGCAAAAGGCTTTGAATAGGAGAAAACGTACTCTAGGTTGTTTTTGAAGCCGGCAAAGGTGTGCACGTCGGCAGACCGCTCGGCAGCGAGGGTCCTCGAGATCTCTGCGGTCTGCAGACTCAGTAGACGACAGTCTTCGGCGATCTTGCGGGAAAGCTCAGAGCAGAGGGACACGGTCGAGTGGACGAGGCCGCTGTCGTTGAGCTGCAAGCGCGTGCGATCGGAGTACTTGAGGGTATCGTTGGCGGTGTCCCGCGAGCACTGCGTAACGGAGCGCGACGTGGCTTGGCAATGGTCGGCCATTTGCTGTGCAATGCGCAACGGGCGCGGCTCCTCGGGCAGGGCAGCGAGGGGCTGCGTCGTCGTTGTCTTCTTGGCAGGAGCATCCCAGTAGGCAACGTCAAGAGGCGGGTACTGGGAGGTGGTGAGCTCTGCGCCCGAGGGAAGAATGGTCTTTTCCACGATCACCACTTCGGTCTTTTTCAACGCAAGCGCAGCGCCTTGGATGGTGACGCGCAAGATGGGGGGCTTGAGCTCCTTGGCGAGACGGAAGGCCTCTTGAAGCTCCTCATCGGAGGTCACAACGATGGCGTCGCCCTCGTCGTCCACATATTTTACGGTCACCTCGTCCACCTTGAACAGCTTGCCGACATGGTTGAGGAAATCGGCAAAGGTGATGGTCTCAGGCAAACAAAAGCGCCTGATGTCGTCCTTGTAGGCAACCTTGACTGTGATTGAGCTCATGATGATGAGGAGGTTTTGTTTTTAGTTTATGGCAGGAGGAAGAGAAGTGGGTGTGTTGAGGAACTGTGGGTGAGGAATTGAATTGAATGTGAAAACGGCCCGACAAAGACTTACGTCGAGCCAAGAGCGAATGAAATTCCGGAAAAACTGCGGAAAAGCAAACTGAACAGGGTGATTTCCGTGAACACGAAAAAAATTAAAAAAGGAAAGAAAATTTTGGACACAAAACAAGAGGTGCTGTGATAACATGATGATGATGATGATGAAGTGGTTTTATTGAAGCGTGGAACAAAATAACTTAACGGCACAGTTGGCTGCGCCTCGCGTGGTGCGTGTATATCACGCTGGACGAGTTTGCCGGCAGTGCCGCAAAACCGGGGAGAGGTTTTAGCTTTACAAGAGGGGGGGGGGGGAAGAATCACATTCGGTCGTCATGGTCGAGCAAGCTTAAGCACGCTCACCACGGATCCTCCTCGCGAGCTGGATGTCCTTCGGCATGATAGTGACACGCTTGGCGTGAATGGCGCAAAGGTTGGTGTCCTCGAAGAGACCGACAAGGTAGGCCTCAGCAGCCTCCTGGAGGGCAGCGACGGCAGCACTCTGGAACCGCAGATCGGTCTTGTAGTCCTGGGCGATTTCGCGGACGAGGCGCTGGAAGGGGAGCTTGCGGAGGAGCAGCTCGGTCGACTTCTGGTACTTACGGATCTCGCGGAGGGCGACGGTACCGGGCCTGAAGCGGTGAGGCTTCTTCACGCCTCCAGCGAGGGCGCTCTTCTTGGCGGACTTGGAGGCCATCTTACGGGGCGCCTTGCCACCGGTCGACTTACGGGCGGTCTGCTTGGTACGGGCCATTTTTGGTGGATGTGTGAGTGAGGTGCGGAAAGGAGCTGGTGTGCTTCTTATTCGAGTCGTTATGAAGAATAACACCTGCCAGCTGCAACTTTTTATAGCCGAGCAACGGAGAAATTTCTTGGCACAACAGAGAAACACGCAACGGCAACTGCCTTGTGCTCATTGGACCGCCGCGTGTTCTTTGTGTTTGTGTCGACAAGCGCGTTTTGAACTTCTTTGATTTTCAATTGGGCGCCGTGTTAGGGCGTAAATAAATAGAAGGGAGCAGAGGTCTCTCCTCAAAAGAGTTGCACGAGAAGAGACGTGCTGCCATCCGAGTGGGTCTTGTACCCTGCAGTGTTGATGACCGTCCGGCAGAGGGGGCACGTTTTTTCGCGCTCAAACCATCGTGAGACGCAGTCGTCGCAGTAGATGTGCCCACCTGTAAAGGGTAAATCGGTCAGACCTGCAGCAGGTCAGGAGTGAAGTGGGGGCAAGAGCAAGCGTACAGCGCAGAACGATGGGATCCTTCATCTTCTCCTGGCAAATGGCGCACATGTCGCCAGCTTCCAGCACCTGTTCAAGTGAGGCATGCTTTCCATACCTCTGCGATGAGGAGCGCCGCGGGTCAGTACCAAAACCCTTCAAGGAAGAGGGGATAATGGGCGAGCGACGCACCACTTCATGCAACATGTAGGCACGGACGATGGCTGCAGCCTGTCGAGCCTTGGCCAAGATGCCGCTGAACTTGAAGATGAGGTAGAGACCGGCCATAAGCGAAGAGAAGATGCGCTCCTCCTGCTCGCCAATGAAGTAGGCAAACCACAAGGAGACAGGCAACACGATTCTGTACAAGTTGGCCAGCACCTCCACCACAGCATAGAGCTGCGACTGTTGTCACCACGATCACCAAGAGAGAGAGATAGAGAGAGAAAGAGAAAATGATTGAGTGTGTGTCCAGGGAGCGCTTCTTGGGCTCAAGAAAAGGGCAAAAGAGGGTCTTACTCTTCGTTTGAAAGGAGGTAGGTGACCAAGCATGATAATCGCGGCCGCTTTCACAATCATCGACGCATAACGAACCATCAGGTCTGCACATACACAGCTGGCGTCAGCCAACCGAGAGGCGAAGAGCAACTAGGCAGAGGACGGGGAGAAGACACGGAGCAGTACCGTTAAGTACGATGATCCACACGGTATCCCAGAAAGAGGCAGCGGAGGGCGGAATGAAGATGAGGCCTCGCCAGAACTCTTCCGCCCGGAACAAGAAGTATGTACAGTTGATGTGGAGGAAGAGAACGGCGATGACGCCAAGAAGTGGCGCAACCTGTCGGCCCTGCTTCAGAGCGACTTGCTTCTTTATGATGACGTTCGTGTGGTAGAGGATAGCAGTCAACCATGCAAACGTAGTGATGCCTGGTCGGTCCGCACAGAGTCAGCTTGAGGGCTCTCACCACGCAATGGGCTAAGAGGAGGAAGCAGGATAAAGGTACCGGTTCGGTGTTGGTACAAAAAGACAAGAAGAAGGAGCATGAGGAAGGGGAAGGCCTGCTCTAACCATCGAATAACTGACTGTAACTCAATGCGTGTAGCCACGTCACCCGAAAGCAAGTCGATGGCTGAAGCATCAACCTCTTCGGTCTCTTCGCCGTTCGCTCTGCCCACTTCTTCGTCACCCTCACTCTCTTCATCTTCGCTGTTGACTGACGCTCCAGGACGCAGGCCGCGATTCTCTTCAAGAACGGCAGGAATGTTCTCTCTCGACCTTTCTATTCGAATCGATATGGGGTGGCTTCCGCTTCCTAGTACCGTGTACTGTGGACTCTCCTCAATGCGTCCTGCGGTGCTGTCCTCGCTCCCGCCTTCCGTAAACTGCAGCTGTCGCCGCAGCATCGATTCAATGCCCATTAGGGCCGAGTTGATCTGTGCCGGTACGTTCATGTTGATCACGTTGCTTCCTTCTCTCTCTCCGGCCAACTGCCTTCCCATCATCACCCTCGGCTCCTCGCCCCCGCCATCCATTCCTGGCCCAACACCAAACAGCAGAAAAACCAGCCCTTTCCCGGCCACGCCAAAAGAAGAACATTTCTGCGCGCCATTTCTCGTCTCGCCCTTCTTTTCCCAGGGCCCAGCCAGAAGTGACCCCAAAAAAACAAAAGCTCGTATTTGAGACGAAGAGAAACATACAAGCGCAACCTCCTTCGCCTTCGGCCAACGTTAGGAGCGCCTCGGCAGGACAGGACCCAGCTTCTGCATGTAGTGCTCGTAGGCGGAACGCATGGCAGGCGTGCCGATGTCCTTGAAGGCGGTGGTGATGGCGGACACGAGGTGGTTCATCATCTCATCGGTGTGGAAGGGCGTCGGGGTAAGCCGCAGGCGCTCTTCGCCCTTGGGCACCGTCGGGTAGTTGATGGGCTGCACGTAGATGTTGTACTTGTTGAGCAACTCGTCCGAGATCCGCTTGCACAGAGTCGCGTCGCCGACAAAGACAGGGACGATGTGGCTCTCCGAGGGCATGACCGGAATGCCCGCCTGGTTAAGGCGCGTCTTGAGGGTCGCCGCCCTCTCCTGGTGCTTGTCGCGGATCTGTGGGTTCTGCTTGAGGAAGGAGACGCTAGCCTGGGCAGCGGCGGCCATGGGTGGGTTGAGCGAGGTGGTGAAGATGAAGCCCGGTGCGAAGGAGCGGACGGCGTCGATAATCGGGGCGGACGAAGCGATGTAGCCACCGCCAACACCGTAGCCCTTGGCCAGCGTGCCGGAGATGATGCTGAGGCGATCCATCACGCCATCGCGCTCGGCGATGCCGGCGCCGCGAGCGCCATACAGGCCTACGGCGTGGACCTCGTCGAGGAAAGTGAGTGCGTTGTGTTCATCCGCCACGTCGCAGATCTTCTCGATGGGCCCAATGTTACCCTCCATGGAGTAGACTGACTCGAAGATCACCATCTTGGGTCGGTCCTTAGGGTACTCCTTCATGAGCTGGTGCAGGTGGTCGACGTCGTTGTTGCGGAAAACGCGCTTCTCGCAGCCGGAGCTGCGAATACCCGCGATCAACGAGGCGTGGTTGAGCTGGTCGGAGAAGATGACCATGCCAGGAAGAATCTTGGCCATGGTGCTGATTGAAGCCTCATTGGCCACGTAGCAAGAAGTGAAGAGCAGAGCCGACTCAGTTTGGTGCAGATCCGCCAGTTCCTTCTCCAGCTCAACGTGATAGTGGCTGGTTCCTGAGATGTTTCGTGTACCACCAGCACCAGCTCCACACTGCAACCAGTGAAGAATCCTCAGTTAGGACACATATCTACTACGCAAAAACCCAAGTTCTGCAGAACCATACCTTGTCAATGGCTTCCTTCATGGCATTAACAACCACAGGATTCTGGCCCTGTCCAAGGTAGTCGTTGGAACACCAGACTGTGATGGGCTTGGTCTTGTGTACGCCGTCAGCTTCCTGGTGCAGAGTCGCCTCGGGGAATTTTCCAGCCTTGCGTTCGATGTGGGCAAAGACACGGTAGCGACCTTCCTTCTTGATGCCCGAGAGTGCGCCCTCGAAGGTGGCGTTGTACTTGCGGAGCACGTCAGCCGAATTGTTGTCTAAATATGGCGTCGGGATTTTGTTAATCCCACGCCAAAAGAAGCCTAGGGTGACGACGACAATAATAAGGCGTACGCTTGTGCTTCCGCTCAACAGGTCGATCGAAGCCGAGAGCGATTTCACGCTCCACACTGCTCTGAATTTCCGACGCCGCTTCTTGGAGCTCCTGCATGAGGAACTGATTGTTGGCAGCCCCCATAAATTGAGAGCCGAGGTGGCCCGAGAAGGCCTCGGAAGGGCAGTTGGCCATTTGCGCATGGGCAGCGGCGTTGACCGGTGCAGAGCTTGTCATCAACGGACGCTTTCCATTCACCATGCCCAAGAAGGGACATTCGCCGCCGAAGTTGAGGAGGTATGCTCGCTGCTGAGCCGGATTTTCGGCCAACTTCAGGAAGGGGCAAGTCGATGTGGAAGCCAGAGCATTGGCAGAGGCTTGCCTCGGAATGCCAGCGCGCAGACTTTGGGCCATTTCTTTTTCTTCTGGTGTGTGTCGCAGAGCAGATTAACACCAAAAAACCTATTTATTTGGGGGCTGTACCAAGAACGGAGTCTTTGGCCAGAAAAAGCCCCCTTTGTACGTAACCCTAGACGATAAGCTGCGTATTTTTTGCGCTTGTAGTCCGGATGCTTCCGGTCGGACTCACCAATGATTGGCGCTTATCATGTATTTCACAGAGACGTCGCAAATATCTGCTCCAAATGAAACTCGGCCTGCCTGACGACACGGACAGGCCCGAGGGAGGTCTGACCGATCATGCATCATGGTCCTTCGGATCGTCCCGAAAGTTGTCTGCGCGCTGAATGAGCCTTTCGAACTCCTCCATCAACTGCCCATGATTTTGGGGGAGTAGTTAGAACAAGCTTAAGCGGCCGCGCGCTCATCGGGTGCACGAGTTCAATGTCGTACCTGGCCCACCAGAGCTGTATCGTCGAGTAGCTGCTTCAAGATCTTTGTCCCTTCTCTGCCCGCGGCCAGCAGGCTCTGGACTCGTTGCTGCAGTAAGAAGGCGTTCCCCACATGCACGGTTGTTGTGAGATGACTGGGAGCGATCACGTGGAAGAGATAGCCTTTGTTGAGGACGACGTACATCGAGCAGGTTCTGGGTGATGTACATGTAGTGGTGCAGACTATGGAAGAGCTTGGTTCGTGTGTGGCATTGCCTGCCCACACGATAGAGGACCTTCTCTGACTCACTCTGCCCGACCTCTGCGAACTGCAACAAATAGGCACATAACCATGAGCCCATGACGCAGTAAAAGAAGAGGGGAATGCAGTTGGCGCCATGAGTTGTACCGAAATCTGACCGCTCCAGAATCGTCGCACGTCGTATTGGGGGCCGGACAATTCTACCTTGTACGAGCACGGGTGACCGGTCCTTGCGCATGCCTCACAGTCTTTGGACAAGACGGACTTGGACTGCCACGAAGTGTAGTGCGGGAGGGACTCCAGATGGTGCTGTACACGCGCGTGTTCTGCATGTCAGAAAAAGATCTTCCTGCGCCTACAACGATCGGCGAGCCGTACCCGGAACGCCGGCACCCAGGCGCTGCTGCTCACGAGGCTCTCCTTGCGGCTCAACACAGCATCTGTGGGCAGAGTTTTATGTCAGGCGCCAGGTCTGAAGGCACTGGTCCAGTGCGCCCGCCTTTGACGCACCTTCGATTATACGCTTAGCCGGCAGGAAGTAGTCTGTTTGTTGAGGAGAGAAAAGGAGAGGGGGGGGGGATGTGAATTATGAGAGAAGAAGAGGGCATGGAGAGGCCCGTACTGTCATTGGCAGGCAGTGAGCTGACAAAGTCAGAGTCGAGGCATCCGGAAATGAGGTACTGTACAAAGATGGGGAAAGCCGCAGAAGAGCCCATGCCCCGTCCGAGTAGCGCTGGGCCACACAGAACTGTTAGATCGACAATCCCAGGGCGCGAGCCCTTAGCAGGGGCAGGCCGGAGTACCGCCAAGCTCGGCCCGGGCTTCTTCATCCTGCGGCGCATTGGCGTCGTCAATGAAGTCCGCCATGTCGTCCTCTTCCTCTTCTTCTTCTTCATCTTCATCGCCACTTAACGCCCCATCCTCTTTCTCACTCCATTCCTCTAATTCGCTTTCTTTCTCTTTGCTCTCGTCCTCCTCGTCGCCGCCATCCCATGGTGATCGGCGTCGCGCGCCAAGCTGCTGCTGTTGTTGCCGCCGCTGTCTCGCGAGCTCCATCTTCTCTCGCACGCTAACGCGCGTCCGACTTCGGGTGCTCTTACGTCGACCCTGCCTCCCGCTGCCATTATCGTCGGTACCTGTCTCCTCTGCCTCGTCGTTCTCCTCCTCTTCCTTCTCTTCTGTCTCTGCATCCTCCTCTTCGTGGATCTCCGCTTTGCCCTCGTCGCTGCGCGGCCGTGGCCGCCTTGAGCGCAGAGCTTTGGCTCGCTTGGGCGGAAGCTCCTCTGGTTCGGCTTGGGCCAGCTCAGCCAACAGCTCGTCCTCCAGCCGTGGCCGCTTACGGGTTGTTTTGTTGTTATTGTTGGTACTCTTTGTCTTTATGGCCGTTGTCGTCGTAGCCTCGCTGTCACTCACGCCTGGGGACTTGGAGGTCTTCCCACGCGTACTTCGCCGCAGAACGGGTCCGCTGCTCTCGCTACCGCCCTTTTGTTTGCTGGCGCTACTTCGCGTCGTGCTCGCGCTCGAAGTCATGGCTGTGGTTGTGAGGTCCCGCCGGCTACCGCGGCTCGATTTGACAGCCATTGAAGAAGAAGATGAAGAAGCCGCGGTAGTGGTGGTGAGTGTGTCTGACGAAGCCGACCGACGGTCGCGGCGGACGCGGTTGCGGTCTCGCTGTTGCTCGCCCTCTTCTTCCACGATCTCATCGGACTCAAGGAAGATTTGCTTGGACGACGTGATCGAAGACCGCCGGGACCGCGGCCGCCCGGGGACCGACAAAGATGACGCGGTAGTGGTCGTGCTTGTGGAGCCCGCCCTCTCCACAGAAAGCGATCGTAGGGGCCCGCCGGTGGAAGAGCCGCCCGCAGCCAGCGTTGTTGGCTGCTTGCGGCTGGACTTGGAGTCCTCCGCTGATGCTCCGGCCCGTTCTCGCTTGCGCTTGTTGTGGCTCTTGCCCTCCTCTAGAAGGTCGTCATCCTCATCGCCTACGTAGAATGACGCGACCGGCTGCTGTGCTTCCGTCAATGCTGACCCGCGGCTGCCCCCCAGCCCGCCCTTGGCGAGGGCTCCCGGCACTGCGCGGCCCGACAGCAGGGATGTCGAGGATGACGACAGGGACGGGGACGATGACGGCGAGTATGAGTGCGACAGGGGAACAGGCTTGTGCAGCGATCGGAGGATGGCCACGCTGGGGCTGTGCGGCACCACTTGCTTTGGTGGATGGACGAGGAAGGACCGGGTGCGCGCGCCTGACTTGACGGCCTTGGACGCCAGACCCGCTGGGGTCTCCTCCTCGGCAGCCTTGGCCGGCTCGTCCTCCTGGTGTTGTGGTGCCTCTGGAACGTGCGACGGTTTGGGCTGAAGCATGTCGAGCACCTTGCCCTGCTTCATCCTAATGACATGGCACCAACTCGCACTTGTGAGTGACTGGTAACAGCTTTTGTATGGGGGGGGGGAGAGTGGGTGTACTTTCGCGTGGTGGTACGGCGGCTGGCGAGACGGGGTGGATGCTCCACAACGGCGATGACGTCGTTGCTCTCGTCGTGCCTTGCTTGGGTCGGCGGCTCCGTTTCAGCCTCTTCGTGACTCATAGCTTCTTCTTCCTCGTCGTCACTTGGAAACTGTCTCACGGGCTCACAAGTCAGCCAAGAGGCCTCTTCCACACCACACAACAGAAGAGGGGATTCAACGTTGGGGAGAGGGGGGGGGAAGTGCCTTGAACACATCAACTTTCTTCTTGGGCTTGGCTGTCGCCTTGAGACTGATTGTTGTCCTGATTGTGATAAAAACGTTAACACCACTGCTCCTCCTCTCCTCCTCCAGCTCACCACAAATAATCAAGCATGTACTGGTTTTGCAGGGTGTCCTCCGGTGACTCCTGAGTGTACATCTTCCAGCGGCTGCCCCGCTCGGTCGGGTCGTAGGTCTCATCGACCACCTCGCGCCTGCTGGTTGCTGTCGTTGTTGTCGGGCCTCGTGTGCGCATCGTGGGCTGTGTGCTAGGCATGCTCGTCGGCACAGTCATGGTCTTTCTAGGCTCCTCGTCATCACTGTTGACTTCGATGGGCTCGTTCTTGCCTCGGCCGCGCTGTGACAGTGGATGCTGCTTTGCTTCGCGCCGTGCGGCCGACAGCGAAGACAGGGACTGAGCGATGGCCGAGGCTGTCGAAGTCGAAGAAGAAGCCTGAGTTGAATTGGACGATGCCGAAAGGGCTGACAGGGAGGAGAGCGTCGCAGCGTTACGACGGAGCCGCTTGCGAGCCGGCGAGACCGCGTCAGCCGGCGTGTGCAGGATTTCGCCAGGCGAAGGTGTTGGCGAGGGGAGGCGCGATGCGTTGCCGCTCGGGGTCTCGTCATCCACCACGATTACTGCTGCCGCCGGTGGTGAGGGTGCGGTCTCAGCGGACGGAGGCGCCTGCGCCGGCTCAGCCTCGTCGGGCTCGTTTCCGGCCACGGTGTGCTCGTCCTCGTCGCCCATGGGCACTTCTCCTCCGGCAGGCGCTTCATCGCGGACAAGCAGATCATCATCGAATAGATCGTCAACGAGGGCCGCTGGTGGTTTGGCCTTGGGCAGTCCAGCTCCACGGGCGTTGTTGCCTTCAGCTTCGTCTTCATCATCATGCTCCTCCTTTTCATCGTCGTCAATCTGGACCGAGCTCAAGCGATGCTGCAGCTCGCGAGCCCTCCGTTGCTCGTCCTCTAGCTGGCGCCGCTGCTCTTCTGCCTGTCGACGCGCTTCTGACCGGCGTCGGCGATCGATAAGCTTGGCCACCATCTCTGTATGCTTGGCGACCAGCTCTACGTTTCGCGCTCGCTCTTCCCTCGCCGTCTCGCGCTCCTCTTTCGAGCGCCGCTTGAGCGAGAGCCCCGCAGAGGCTGGCGACAATGGCTCCTGGGCGAGGAGCGACGGTCGTATGTAGTGCTCCTGGCGCCAATAGAAGACATCTTCGGGAAAGACCTCGCGCTCACGATAGATCGTAAAGTCATCGATTGTCACCTTGCCCTTGATGTCCTCAACTGCCAACTCACGCTCAGCATACTCCCTATCAGGCAAGAATCGCGTGAGCAACGACGACACTACAAAAAGTGTGCGGACAGAACGGAGGAGACCAACCCCTGAAGCACTTCCTTCGTGCCGTGGTAGGGCTTCCGCCCATAGACTGTGTCCTCCGGCGTGTAGTAATTCTTTAAGGAAGGGAGATCGTTTAGTTCAGTCAGTCCAACCTAGTTGCGAGCAGAGAAGGAAAGCACCTCGCAAAGGGCCCACTGCTTGCCTCGGCTGTCGCTCCACAGAAAGCAAAGCTTGCCTGGCAGCAGAGTTCACGTGGATCAACATTTGCCTGAGGGAGCGCGGCCACAGGCCTGAGGGTCCAGAACTGAGGAAGGAGGGTGCGTACATATCGAAGGGCGCTCGTCGGAGGAGGCGTCAATGGGCATGGTGGCTTCAAGATAATCGTCGTCCTCGGCCGCTTCGAGGTTCTTTGGCGCACACCGGAAGCTGTCCCCAATCTTGAACACTATGCAAAGCACAAGCCTCAGAACACAGCAAACGGCGAAGGCTGACACGGGCGGAAGAAAACGCATACCGGTCCCTTCTGGCTCGACAGCAAACTCGTTGTAGTATGTGATGCGATGCACCTCGTCTACCGCTGCGGCCTCGCCCCGCCATGCGATTGCCCTTTCCTCATCGCTGATCTCCTCGTCTTCCTCCTTCTTCTGGTTGCTCATTATGTTGTTGTGTGTTTGTTTTGGGACTCCTTCCTCTTCGTCCGACTCCACCTTCTTGGCGCGGCCGGCATCCTCCATCACAACAATGTCCAGCTCGGTGAGCTCCTCCTCGTGCCCCGCCACGGTTGCTGTCAGCGCAGTTGTTGACGGTGCAAGGAGGTTGATTTCGCTTTCCTTTCCGCGCCCCCTCTCGCGCTGCCGTGCGCCGAGGCTGAGCTTCGTCCTAGCCTTGGAAAGCTGTGATGATGATGATGATGGCGTGTGCGGGGACCCGCGAAGGGGCGACACCTGGGCCGGACGTTGTGGGGTGGAGCAGCCAGACGTGGTGGAGGCCGAAGTTGGCGGGGAGGGGAACAGAACGGGGGAAGAGGTGGGCGTAGTGTTTGGAAAGAGCTCAAACGGCAGACTGGGCACCTCCTGCGAGGGAGCGGCAACAGGCTGAGCACAAGTACAGCAGGGCAAACAACCATGTGAGCGTTTGTTGAGTTGGCCAACACATGAAATGTACTACACTGACGCGCAGCGCGCAAAGAGAAACAGCAGGACGGCTTAAGCAAGGAATAATTCAAACTTTTATCCAATCTTCACTCAAGATATTCAGAGGGCTGCCGATCAGGGGAGTAACGTCGCACCTTGTAAATTTCTTGGCTGTCTAACGTTGCCACGAGGTCTGAGTCCAGACTCATCTGCTGGCGTGTGTCATCCAATCTTGCCTGCTGTCCTTCTAGGAATTTAGGAAATGACCCACCAAAACTACTTCCTCGAACAATTTATTCTTTTCTAGCGCTCCTGTGCTTTGTGCGAGAGAGCACGAAGTCCACCACGCTGTACATGTAAGATGTCCCTCGCGCTCGTGTATAGTGTCCGTATCAGGCGCAGCAGCCTTCTCGGCCGTCCTCTGACTGCAGTGCAAATGAGCTTGATGATTCCTCCAGCTGGCTCTTGTGGTCATCTGTCCGCTTGTCGATGACTCGTCGTTTGACCTGGGTCACAATGCCCATGAACATGGCCTCAACTCCCTCGCCTGTGGATGCTGATGTTTCAAAATAGTCCATGTCCAATGCATCGGCTAGTTCTCGTCCCTGTCTGTTTTGTTTGTTTTTCTCCTTCTCGTGTTAGCGCCAGCGCTGTGAGGAGGCTGCCTTACGGCTACTGCCTCACACAGGCAGCGGCGTGTACCGTGTGGTGACAACTCGCTTGTCCTTTTGATCGCATTTGTTGGCCACAAGGATGCGATTAGTGCCTGGTGGAGCGTTGTGTTCTAAGTTACGGTACCACGTCTTCATGCTGTTAAACGAATCCACGCTCTTGTTGGAGGTACACGCGCGTGAGTCAGAGGGACAAGGAGAAGCAAGCACAACAATTCGTGCAGAGCGTACGGTGCAATCGTAGACGAGGATGACCCCATCAGCTGTGCGGTAATAGGATGTGGTGATTGCACGAAACCGCTCGTGTCCCGCTGAAGCGAAAGTGTAAGTTTCGCCCCCCCAAAGCGCAACAAGCCGGCGGCGTGCTGCTGGCAGGCGGGCAACGGACCCGTGTCCCAGATTTGGACGGTGTAGTCTGAGTTGTCGACGGTCAAGGTCTTGAGAAGGTAGTCGACTCCGATGGTGGCACGGATGTTGGGGTTGAATGCGTTGCGGCAAAATCGCAACAGAAGCGAACTCTTGCCTACGTGCATGTCCCCTATCACAAGAATCTTCAGTGGCTTTTGCTTAATGCCATCTGCGCGCCAGCTTGCATCCGCCATCTTTGCTTTGTAGTAGCAAAAGCCTGTGGTGACACACCTGCGCTTCCCCTGCCCCAGAGAAGCCGCACTCTTTTCTGATGAATTGCTGGTAAAGGAAAAGGTGAAGAAAAAGCAAGAAGGAGCAAAGGCGCAAGACGGCTACGCAAAAGATTTATTCGCACATAGAAATACACCACGCGATGGCGGCCATGATGGGAGGAGGTGTGCCGGGGGGCAAGAGGGCAAACGCCAGGCTGCCACCAGAAGTGAGCAGAATCGTCTTTGTAAAGAACCTTCCCTTTAAAATCACAACTGAAGAACTGTACGATGTCTTCGGCAAATTCGGTGCCATCCGACAGATTAGATTGTACGCCCCCTATCTCTCAAAGCGTTTTGCTGTTCTTGTGTTTGCATTCTCACCAGATGTGGATGGAATTCGAAACAGGGGGAACGGCAAAGAGACGAAAGGAACAGCGTTTGTTGTGTACGAGGACATCTTCGACGCTAAAAATGCGGTAGATCACCTTTCGGGCTTCAACATTGGTGGACGCTACCTGATCGCGCTCTATCATCAACAAGCCAAAGCAACCAAGAAAATGGATCAAAAGAAAAAGAAGGAGGAGATTGATGAGCTGAAGAGCAAGTACGGTGTTGAATAAGTGTGTACATAAACGACTTTGATGATTGCCGCAATTTCTTAGCTGTTGCAGCACATGAGGCATTATTCTGATGCAAAAAAAAAAAGCGTGTGTTACTAGCCTTAACACATGTGTAAGTTGAAGACCGGAGTCTTTTCCCGTCCTTATGCAGGGAGATGCTAACCGTCTCTCGGCTCAACCAGCACAACTTCAAACAGTTGCCCTCTTGCCTAAAAGCGTGGTGAAGAAGCTCTTCTCTCTGCTTATGGTTCTTGTTTGTTCGTTTTTTCTTTTTGATATCAGAAACTTTTTCATTGTCCACTTTATTTTGATTTCATCTGCATGAAGCGCTTCCGCTTCGCGCTCGGTACCATGCCGCGTACAACGGCCATGCGTGGCGCGCACAGTCTTGCGCCATTGCGCTTATCTCTTCCTCCAACGCCAAGGTTTCTGCGCAGCGGGCGACCTCACACACGATTTTTCACATCTCAAACCGATTTGCCGCCTCCCGGGCCTCATGTCAGGGACGCCAGCACGACTACTGAGTCGGGCGAACGCTTGTCTCTCTTCAGTGGCTCCTCCGTGCATGTTCGTGAGCAGTTTGGAGGTCGCGACGTGGCCCTTGTGGCCGACGCTTATGGCGCGGTGGCCGTGTTCGATGCCGTCGGGGGCTGGCACGCTGCGGCCGGCAACGAATACGCAAAACAACTCGAGCGGCAGGTGAAGCGCATGCTGGCCACTGCAGAGCTGGTGAAGCAAGGTCGCCATGAATCCAATTTTTCTTGCTTCAAACCAAGGGCCTGACAAGTCTGCCTGCCGGCAACGCGTGCAGACATTGTGTCGTCGGCGCTCACTCAACAGGACGAAGGTGATGAAGAGGATGTTGAAGACGCTGAACTAAACGATGACGACGATGATGACTTGGTACGCCGGCGTCTTTCTTCCGCTCTCACTCATGCACTCATGCTTGTCGCGTTCAACAAATTTGGACAGGATGACGTTCTCTACAAGCCGGGCCGGGAGGAACAGGAGGAACTCAACGAGACCGAAGACGAAATGCGTGACCTGTATTCGGGGATTCAGGAACGCAAGAAAACCATCACTCCTGCGGGCCGTAAGCGAATGCTCAGACGCTACTCGGTACCAGGCCTGTCAAGGTGAGTTCGTAGGAGGGCTCTGCCTCACTCGAGTGGTTGCTGTCAATGCTGTACACAGGTAGAACAGATTCTGCCCAGTGAAATTCTTACACGAGCTCGAAACGAGCTGCTGGACAAGAGCGCGAGAGGCGTATCCACTGCGCTTTTGCTCCTCCTCTCTGAGAAGCACGAGGGTACGTGTGCATTAGAAGGCCTATCGGTGTGGGGGTATCTCTGAGCTCCAGCAATCCCCCTCTCGAGTACAGAGAAGGACTGGGAACGGGTCATGAAGGACAGGGAGCCGACGCTCAAGATCGAGGACCAGGGCACCTGGGCTCACTCGGCCACGATGGGCGATCCGTGCTTCCTGGTGATCCGCAATGGAAAGCGATTCTATCGCTCTACGCCGAGCTACGCCCAGTTCAACGAACCACACCACTTCACTGCCAACGGTTGAACTTCTCGCTTTTTTATTTTGTGGCTTCCTCCGGTGTGCGTTATTCATGGCCAGCTGACGGAACACTCTGCTTTTGCGTTCAGTTCTGGCCTTTGCCATGGATCCAAGCATCAAACTCAACTCGGTCCGGTACGTCTTTACTCGTTGGTGGTGAAAACAAGCCCTTTCCCACCGTCTCACCCTTTGGCCAGGCTGCGGCAAGGTGACATCATTGTGGTAGGAACGAACGGGCTGTTCGACAACATGTGGGACGATGAAATCGTCGAGTTGGTGAACCGAACGATCGAAGAGAACAAGAATGACGAACATGCGGCGGCTTATCCACTCGGTACGTGCTGTCACAATGTGGCACAACTACCCTACGTTATGCCTGCGCCTTTGCTGAAGGAACTTCCGTGCCAACAGAGAGTATGGTCGATCCGGAGGTAATCGCCAACGCGCTCGTCAAGCAAGCCGTGGCCAACTCGACCAGCGTGGAAAAGAAGTCTCCCTTTGCCGAGTACGCCGAGAAAGCGGGGTACATCTACGTGGGAGGACGGGAAGACGACATTACGGCCATTGTCTCCTATGTCGTGCCCACAGAAGAATAAACTCGTCCAAAAGCTTCTAGTGCAATCCCTGGATTTAAGCGGGAAAAGACAAAGCGGAAAGGCGCCAAACAACAACCCGGCGGGTTCCCGCCATTTTGCTTTGTGTTCTTGCATTGGCCGGCCATTTGTACTTGAAGAAGGCCGAGACGAGACGCGGTGAGGTGCCCCTTGACAACAATGTGGCTCACCGAAGTCATCATCGATGGGTTTAAGTCCTACGCGGCCCGCGAGGTTGTATCTGGTTTCGACATGTCCTTCAACGCCATCACAGGCCTTAATGGCACAGGAAAATCCAACATCTTGGATGCCATTTGCTTCGTGCTTGGTATTTCCAATTTGACGCAGGTAGATAGAGATTTCTCTTTTGTTAGGTTGTTTGGAGTGCATGAATTAATCCATGTCACGACTGGGCAGGTTCGTGTGAGTAACCTGCAGCAGCTCGTGTACAAACAAGGCCAAGCCGGCGTTACAAAGGCGAGTGTAACACTCGTGTTCAATAACGAGGATAAAGAGAGAAGTCCTATCGGCTACCAGCAGTTCAACACCATTACTATCACACGCCAGGCACGTACACGCACTTGAGGGAGGCGTGAGTCGTGCACAAGCTCTGACTTGACAAATTGCTGGTGCTCAGGTGGTTATTGGCGGCCGCAACAAGTACCTGATCAACGGACACAACGCACGCGGCAATCAGATCCAGACCCTCTTCCACTCGGTGCAGCTCAACGTCAACAACCCGCACTTCCTCATCATGCAGGGCAAGATCACGCAGGTGCTCAACATGAAGCCACCAGAGATCCTGTCCATGGTTGAGGAGGCCGCCGGTACGCGCATGTTCGAGATGAAGAAGCAAACGGCCCTGCGCACCATCGAGAAGAAGGACTCCAAACTGCAGGAGATCAATCGGGTTCTCGAGGAGGAGATCATCCCCACCATGGAGCGGCTGCGGCAGGACCGCAATACCTACTCCAAGTGGACCTACAACAACAATGAAAGGGAGAAGCTGCTGCGCTTCGTCATCGCCTATGCCTACATGAAAGCCGAGGTGCGCCTCCGCGTTTTTGTTTTTTCTTCTTCTGGCGGCTAAAGTGGACAGCGGACAACAGAAAATCCTGCAAGGCGGCAATATCAAGGAGATCGAGGCCAAGGTCGAGGAGGTACAACAGGCCAAGGAGGCGGACTTCGCGCGGATTGAGGCTATCGGGCGGGAAATCGAAGCCCTGGGCAAGAAGAAGGAGAAGCAGATGAAGCGCGAGTGCCAAGAGCTGGAGCGCGAGGCCAACGAACTGTCCAAGAAGTGGGTCGCCGCACAGGCCGAGTTCGACCACAAGAAGGCATCACTCGACGAGACTGAAGCCCGCAAGGCGGCTTTGGAGAAGCAAGCGGCGGGCTCCGAGAAGGCCATGGCCAAGCTGCAGGCCACCATCGACAAGATGAAGGCCGACAAGCAGGGCATGGAGGAAAAGAATAGCAAGCTCACCAATGCCTACGTTGCCTACCAGCGGGCTTATCAGGCCAACAACGCCAGCCTGGCCACCAACGCCGAAGAGGGTGCTTCTTTCCCTTGATGAACCCCTCAATAGGCGGGATCACGTGGCTAACTCACTGTGCTGCTGTGATGACGGATCTCCAGCTGGCGGCAAGACGCTGGCTGAGCAGCTGATGGACGCCCGAAAGCAGGCCACAGAAGCTGCCACAGAGATCAAGGCCACCACACTCAAGATCGAGCACTTGGAGCGCGAGATCCAGGCCAAGTCGAAGCAGCTGCAGGTACGCTCACGCCAGCCTCCTGGCTGCTGTGCTGCTTCTCTTGCTCATCTTTGGCGCATGGGACATGTCCGGCGGGGGCAGACCATGGGAGGCGATTCGCAGCGACTGGAAAAGGAGCGCGAGGCAGCCCTGCGCGAGTGCGAAAAGCTGCGGGCGGCGATCAAGAAGCTCGGCTACGATGACAGCGCCGAGAGCGGACTGCTGCAGGAGCGAAAGAGCACCGAGCGGCGGGTGATGGAGCTGAGGGAGAAGGTGGCTGACCTCACAGCCCGGTTCAGCCACATCCAGCTGGACTACCGCGATCCGGTGCCCAACTTTGATCGCTCGCGGGTCAAGGGTCTCGTCATCAATCTCCTCAAGGTCAAGGACCCTAAGGTCACCACGGCCCTCGAGGTCACTGCCGGCGGCCGCCTCTATAATGTACCTTTGCCCTCCCTGTCCTATCTATCGCTGCAAGAATCTCAAAATTATGACTGCGGCGGCTCTAGGTGGTAGTCGACACGGAGGAGACGGGCGCGCTGCTGATCAAGAAGGGACAGCTCAAGAAGCGCGTGACAATCATTCCATTGAACAAGGTGGCCGCTCGACGGCTCACGCCCAACGTGATCGCCGCCGCGGAGAAGATTGTCGGCCGCGAGAACGTCACACACGCCATCCAGCTCGTCGGCTACGACAAAGAGGTCGAGACCGCCATGAACTACGTGTTTGGCACTACCCTCATCTGTTCCGGTACCCACTTATCCAGCTATCCTTTCTACCCGTTATTTATTTACTTTATTTAACTTGACTGAAAACAAAAAATAAAACATAGACTCGGCGGCGGCGGAGCGGGTGACGTTCAACAAGTCAGTGAACGCGCGGTCGGTGACGCTAGATGGAGTCGTGTATGATCCGGCGGGCACGCTAACGGGCGGATCGCGACCGCAGGCGGCGTCGCTGCTGGAGCAGCTCCAGCGACTCAACGACCTCAAGGACCAGCTCGCTGAGGAGAAGCGGCGGTTGGAGCGACTCGACCAAGACTTTGCGCAGACGCGCGACGGCTCACGCGAGCACCAGAAGCTGCGCGAGGCGCTCGAGCTCAAGTCCCACGAGGCCGAGCTCCTCGCGACCCGGATCCAGCAGTGCGAGCACAGCCGCATCAAGGACGAAATCGCCGCCGCGCGGGAGCAAGTGGGCTTGGCGCGTGAGGCCCTGCGGACCGCCGTCCAGCGCGAGTCCGAGTCTGAGGCTAAGACCAAGCAGCTCGAGGCCGCTATGACCCGGGCCCCAGCCCGGAGTCAGAAGGACGAAATGAAGGTCATCCATGAGAAGATGGTCTCCACCAAGGCCTCGCTCAGCGACGCCACGAAGTCGATCAAGCAGCACGAGGAGCAAATCGAGAAGGCCGAGCTCGAGCTCGAGGAGCTGGCCAAGGAGCGCGACGAGATCGCCGAGAAGATCGCCGCCTGCGAGGCCGAGCTCGCTGCCCTCCAGCGCGAGCTCCATATGCTCGAGCAGGGCAAGGGCGGCGTCGCCGAGAAGCGGCGCGCCTTCGAGGCTGCTCAGGCGAGCCTCAAGCAGAAGCAGGACTCGGTGCTCTCGGCCGATGCCAAGATCTCGGCCCTCCTCCAGGAGAAGGACGAGCGCACGCAGTCCTCCATCGAGCGTGAGCAGAAGCTCAAGAAGCTCCACGGCAACATCAAGCGCTTCCACAAGGATAGGGAGGATGCCAAGAAGTATTGCGTACGTCGCCTTCGGTTCACTTGGTCTCAACGTTCAGCATCTTGATCGTCATGTCACGTTCTAACGTGACATCCTGATGCAGGCGCAAGCGGAGAGGTCGCACGCGTTCATCTTGAAGGAGAAGCAGTTCTTTGGGCAGCCCGGCGGCAACTTTGATTTCCAGAAGAACAATCCGGAGGAAGCCGAGCGCCTCCTCCAGAAGATTGAGCTCGAACAGGAGAAGTACAATACGCTTCCCCCCCCTCCTTCGTTTTCGTTCTTTTCGCGGTCGATGTTGTAGAGCTAATGACGGGAATGGCAGGTTGAAGAAGGAGCTCAACACCAAGGTGATGAACATGTACGAGAAAGCCGAGGAAGAGTACCAAGAGCTGACGAAGAAGAAAGTCCAAATCGAGAAGGACAAGGCCAAGCTCATGGCCGTCATCGGCGAGCTCGACGAGAAGAAGAACGAGGCCCTTGAGAAGACCTACATCAAGGTCAACAAGGACTTTGGTTCCATCTTCTCCACTCTCCTCAAGGGCGCCGAAGCTCGTCTCGAGCCGCCCGAAGGTGTGTTATGGGCTCTTCAGTCCCGTCATCGTTCCTCGAAGATGTTGTTCTCACTTGGTTGGTGGTGACACATGCAGACAAGACGGTGCTGGACGGGTTGAAGATGCGGGTGGCGTTTGGCGGGATGTGGAAGAACCTGACGGAGCTGAGTGGCGGACAAAAGTCGTTGCTGGCGCTGTCGCTGATCCTGTCGCTGCTGCTCTTCAAGCCAGCGCCGATGTACATCCTGGACGAGATCGATGCCGCGCTAGACCTGTCGCACACGGAAAACATCGGGCGCATGCTCCAGAAGCACTTCCGGTTCTCGCAGTTCATCATCGTCTCGCTCAAGGAGGGCATGTGGAAGAATGCCAACGTCGTGTTCAAGACCAAGTTCGTCGACGGCACCTCGCGCGTCACCCGCCACGTCCCCACCAAGTCCATCACCGCCGCCAGCGACGCCACCGGGCGCCAGAAGAAGAAGCACAGGAAAGACGCCTCGGCCGCCGCAGCTCTCGACAGCTGACCTGGTGATGCCAGTGGACACCCTTCTCCTTCCGCGATTCATGTACAGAAGCAATATTGTAAGAAGTGTTGCTGCCTCAACTACAGACTACAGCTCGGCGAGCAACTGGTCCTCCAGGTCGCCAGCCGCGTCGCCGTTGTCGTCCTCCTCGTACGCAGCATCGTCGGCCTCGTCCTCGTCGCCTGATGGGCTGCCGTCAGGTGCATCATCGGCTGCTTCGTCGGGTTCATCATTCTCGTTGTCAGCCTCCTCCGCTCCCTCCTCTGCGCCTTCTTCTTCTGTTGGGTTCTTGGTTGCGTCTGTTGGTTCTGCGGGCACAAACTCGAGATCCTGCAGGAGAACCATCCCTTGTGAGCTCCTTTCACAAAGACGGGAGCAGGACAACCGACCTTTTCTGTCTGCTTCTGAAAGACGAAGGTGATGATGTCGGTCTCCTCGCCCACGCGCTGCAATATGGGATCCTGCAAGATAAAATTGGGGGTTGGTGAGTTACGAAGGTGGACGGAAGAGCAGGACAGATCCGAACCGTGAAGGTGGCGGGGTCTCGTCGGTGCTCCCACAGGGCCACCTTCGACTTGGATTCGTCATCCTGCTGACCTTTCCGCTTGGCCTTGGCAGGCGCCCGTCGTCCTTCCACCGTGTCATCCTGTGATGCCGTGAGTATGATGAGCGATAGTGTCCACCAAGGGGGGGGGGACAGAGTCACGAGCCGTACGACACATTCGCAGCCAAAGAGCTCGTGGGTGTCGCATAAGGTGAACTCGTTGAGGGAGAAGATGTCCCGCAGCTCCTCCTTTGTGAAGCGTGCCTGGGGAACAAAAACTACTGCGTGAGAGGTTCCCTCAGAGGAGGGACGTAGCCACGACCTCGGGCAGGGGGAGGGGAAGAACCTTGAGGGCATCGCCGGCCATGCGATTGGCGTCGACGATGGCGTTGGAGAGGCCCTCCTTCGCCACCTGCCTCTGGAATATTTTCTCTGCGTGACGTAGCCAGCATCCCCCCCCCCACACAGACGCGTCAGGCCGCATACGCGAGCAACGCAAACACGGCAGAAATGAAGAGCGCGTTTACCTTCAATGGTACCCGTCCTGTCATGAATCACAACAAACACGAACACATAAGATGAGCAGACTTTACCCTTTAGGGCAAGAGAGGAGACCAACATACGAGACGAAGCGGTAGATCCAGCACTTCTTCTTTTGGCCATATCGCCAGACCCGGCCCATGGCCTGCGCGTCATTGGCCGGATTCCTGTGCTCATACATACACACACATAAAGCACATGCCCAAACCACATCAACACACTCGTGTATGTCCAGAGACTCAAACGGGGGCCATTCTTCGCACCAGTCGGGATCAAAGAGGACGATGCGATTGGAGCCCACCAGGTTGAACCCGACGTTGCCGGCCTTGCTCGACAGCAAGAACACGACTGTGCCACCAGGACCCGACCCGTCGTTAGCAGAGGCCGAGGAGGACTGAAGAGGGCCCTAAGCCATCGTACAGTAGTCGTTGGTCTGGTCGTTGAAGTGGTCGACGATGGTCTGGCGCTGGCCGGAGGGCGTCGAGCCGTCGAGCCGCACGAAGCGGTAGCCACGCGCGCGGCACAGGGTCTGCACGACATCGAGCGACTGCTTGAAGTTGGAGACCACCACCACGCGGTCGCGCGTGCCGCTCCGAATGGCGACCAGCAGCTTGTCCAGCGCCTCCATCTTGCCCGACAGCTCCACGTCGTGCGTTGTCGCACCGAAGCCCTCCGGCAGCAGAGCCAGCACCTTCTTCATCTCTGGATCGACCGTTTCGCTCTGCACTCGGCCGACAGACACGTCAGCACAAAACAAGAAGAAGAAGAAGAAGAACGAAAGCGACCGGGGGGGGACGCGTACGTCGGACTTGGGGTAGATGGCGCAGGGGTGGTTGCACAGCTTGCGCAGCGAGATGATGCACGACAGCGCGGCAGCCTGCTGCCCGCCGGAGAGGACAGAAGAGACCATGGCCGAACGCAGGAACTGCCTGTACAGGTCCACCTGGAGCTCCGAGAGCCGGCAGAACACGACTTGCTCCACTCGCGGCGGGAGGTATTGGCGGAGCAGGTCCTTGGTTCGTCGGATGATGAAATTCTCGGTTCGTTTCATCAACTGCATTGGCGAGGACAAGGTTGATGACGTTGAGCATGACGAAGAGAAAGGGGAAGGAGGAAAGAGAGAGAGAGAGAGAGAGAGACGTACGGCTGAGGAGCGCGACTGGGACTCGAGCTTTTGTTGGGGCGTGGCGTTGGGATCGCGGCCGAGCACGATCGGGGTGGCGAACACGTCGCGGAACTTCTTGAGGTCCATGAACCCCGGGTTGCACAGGTTGACCATCGTGAAGAACTCGTCCAGGTCATTCTGCAGTAAAATAAACAAGTAAATAAATTAATAAATAATAACGCGCTCAATGTCGTCCTGGCGTGAGCGCGCGGGCCCACCAGACCCTGCCAGCGGAAGGGGGAGGCGGACCTGGATGGGCGTGCCCGTGATGATCACTCTCCGCCGCGTCTCGAGCCCGTTGATGCACTTGGTGATGCGCGCGTCCGAATTCTTCAAGCGATGGCCCTGTTGTCCCATGGTCAGCACGATGACGACGAGGGGTGGTGTGAGGGAATGGAGCAAACCTCGTCGCAGATGACGAGGTCGAGGCCGGCGATGCCATGAAGGAAGTCGCTGTGGATGCGGAACTGCTCGTAGGAGATGATGAGCAACGGGCGGAGCGGCGAAGTCTTGAACTCGTCCAGGACACGCAGGGTGTCCTCCTTCTTGGCCGCCGCCTGGCCGACCACCAGCGCGTGGAGCCGCTCGAGCCCAAGCCAGCGCTTGACCTCATCATACCAGTTCTGGTGTCGCTCGGGCGTGAGCCATTTATTCAGCAAATAAGCAGGAAAATAAATAAATATACATAAAAATAAATAAATAGATGGATAATGAAGAGGTGGACCTTGGTCAACGACGTGGGCGTCACAACGAGGGCTTTCTTCGTGGCCGGCGTGCCGTTGGGCCTGCCAAAGGCGAGATCAGCGCAGGCCAAGAGCGAGAAGAAAATGGAAACAAAAAAGGAGGAGAAAGGGAGGGGAGGCCAAACCCCTGCTTGAGGAGCGTCCAGATGAGGGTGATGGCCTGGAGGGTCTTGCCCAGACCCATCTCATCGGCCAAGATGCAGCCACGGCCGGCGCCACGTAGTCCCATGGTGCACTCGTACAGGAACTTGACGCCCTCGCGCTGGTGCGGCTGGAGGATGCTGCACCACACCAACCCCCCCCCCCAATGTCGGTGATCTTGTCTCGTGACCCGTAATGGCCCGCAATCCCCTCCCGCCAAGCCAACACGTACTTGGCAACGTAGGGATCGACAACTACCGCCACGAGCGGGCCGCTGCGTGATTTCGTGTAAAGGTGAGGTGTGGCGAATAGGCAGGCCTGATGCAGAAGCACGACGTGGAGCGAGAGGAACGCACTTGGCGTCGGCGGGAGCGGTGGGATTGAACAGCACGACCGAGTCCTCGGTGATTGCATGCCGCGGTTTGATCTCCTTGGGAGTGGTCTTGGCTTCACCGCCCATGGTGTGCGCCTTGAACTTAGTGGGCACCTTGGACCTGGGCAGCGCAGGCGCCGGCGCACCGCCGTTCTTGGCTGTTCGCGGGTCCTGAGGTCAGCTCCGTCGAGCACTCAAGAGGTGTGAACAGAGAAGGGCACCTTCAATTTCGTCCAGAAAGACGGAACCTGACTGGTAGTTCTCGGGCGTGATCTCCTCCAGAATCTGATCACGTAGAGAGAGTCAGAGACGGACCTGGTCACTTGCACGCAAGCAGGAGGAACGCATACCTCGAGCTCCTTGCCCGAGAAGCAGAGCGAGTTGCCGGGGCCGAGCTCCACGAGCTCCTGTGTCATGGAAGTCAGTCCAGGTGAGGAAAGTGGCTCACCAAGGCACCAGGCGAGGAGCACCTTGGCCGGGTAGGACGAGGTCTTGCCAATTTCCTTGGCTTGCATATCCTTGAGGATGCATACTTTCCCGTCCTTGATCACCAGCACGCCTATAGGTGCGCGTGTGAGTTGCCACATAGAGGGAGAGCAGGAGGAGCAGCAGACGCAGGCCAGGCATGTACCGTCGCTGTAGGTCTTGTGCTTCTTACGGCTGTACTTGCACCACATGACCCTGTAGTAGCGCGCTACCTCGCCGGGTGTGCCGGCATCGGCCAGGCCGGGCTTCTTGTTGGCGGGTGTGGCCTGGCGGTGGAGCGGCTTCGTGGCCGAGGATGACGGAGGAGTGGTTGCCGCGGGGCTCTTGAAGGACCGCCGTACCCCCAGCGGTGTGGAACGACGGCCAGCGGTGGGCGATGGCGTGGCAACCGTAGACCTCTCGGCTTCTATTTCCATGGCCACCTCGCTTGGCGTTGCATCTGGCGACGTCGCATCAGCCTTCTCGATTTTTACTCGTTTGGCCGGCGAGTCTTTCGTCTCTTGGTCTGTGGTCTGGGATGCTCTGTTCGTTGCCAGGGGGCTCACGAAGGGACGCTTCCCCCTCTGTGATGGCGCTTGGCTCCTTCTCATCTCTTACAAGATGATTTGTTGTTTTGCCGATTTTTTGTTTGTGCAATTTTTATTTAGTGGAATTATTTTAGGAGTGCTGTAGAGTACAACAAGGAAAAAGCAGCTGCACGCTTATTTGGTTCAACGAAGAGGGGAAACTTTTCCAACTCTCTATGAAGGGCGAGGAGAGCCTCTCTCTGAGGGTGGATTGCTGGTGGAGTCGGTGTACTCTGACTCGCTGTCGTCCGAGTCATCGCTTGTCTCCTGCATGAGGTCGAACGCCAACATCTGTTTGACGCCCCGCGCCTGCACGTACGGCATCATCTGCTTCTTGATATCGCTGTTGTTTTGTCAACCAACCACGCACACGGTCCATTAGCGGCTGGTGAGCAGGCGACTGTAGCGGTGGTCAAGGGAGCGCAGGGAGGAGCGTGGGGCGCCCGACCTGAAGCCTTCCTCGATAGACCGTTGGAACTGGATCTGGTCGGGGCTGATGAGCTTGCGGTTGAGTTCGATGGCCTGCTCGCAGGCCTTGAGGAACTGACGGAGGCTCTCGCGTAGGCGCTCCACCAAAGCCGGTTGGTACTTATTGCCCTCGCCCTTGCCCAGGAACACGTCGCAGATCTCCGTCGCGCCCTGATTCACCTCTGTTTCACCGGTGATGCAAGTTAACACGTACGTCCCATTTTTTTCGGGCAGATGAAGAGGGACATGTTCAGCAGGAGGAACGGAGATACGTACGGGGCAGGGCGCTGCCTTGCAAGACGTGCTGCAAGGTCTTGACGTTGGGCGGGTCCAGTTCCAGCTCCGTCACGAGGGTCTCCACCCGCTTGTCGATCTCCTCGATCGACACTTCGAGCGGATTCAGCTCCTCCTGCGAATCACGAGAGTGTGAGTAAGCCCGACGCGCGACCAGAAGCACAGCCAAGAAAGGCGGTACCGAGGTGACGCTCTTGATCAGGAGGCGCTTGAGCATGTAGGGGAACTGGGTCTCGACCGTGAGGCGCGTCTTGCGCTTCCACTGGTCGGCCACGCCCGAGGCGTGGGCCTTGCCCGAGGCCGCCTTGGTGAAGGGCGCCTGGTACTGGAACGTCGTCAGGTTGGTGTTGCGCTCGAACACGGTCACACGACGCCGCAGCTCATCGTCGCTCAGGTGCGGCCTGAGGTAAGTGATCTGCAAGTAGAGCTTCTTGTCGTTGAGGTCTTTTCCTTCGAGCGTGGCGTCGATCACTTCGATCTGCCTGTCCGACACTCCGTAGGTCTTTTGACAGTTGTGCTTCATCTGTTTTGGTTTCAGTGAGAAAAAGGCCAACGAGTCAGACAACGATGTTGTTCAGGCAATGGGCGAGCTGCTGACAAACCTTCTCTGTAAAATCAAAGAGATGGGTGAACTTGGGCTCCTTGTAGATGAATTGCTTGCCGTCGAGGCGCCCGAAGCCCCGGCCGTAGAAGCCCACGCGGAAGAACTCGTTCTCGAGGCGCTTGCTGTCATCGACAGAGGAGACGAGCGTGTAGAGCCGGCAGAGCTGCTTGTGGCAGGCAGCCAGCTCCTTGTACTGTCGGTTGCGCTGGTAAATGGCCATCTGCAGGTCGTAGAGCTCAATCGCGCACTCGAACGCGCCAGCCCGCTCCAGGTGGTCTAGCGCCAGGTTGAGCTCCGAGATGAGGCCGGCCTCGGAGAACACCTCGGACTGGCACGCCCCTTCCTCTTCCTGGTCGGCGATCTCGGCCAGGCCCGGGCACATCCGGTGGAACAAGTCGTCGGCCCTGAGCCGCCAGGCATCCGCCAGCGCGAGTCAGTGACGCGCCTGCAGAGCCACAAGCGAAAGGACAAGAGCGGAGGAGGGACGCACTTGACCGAGAGGCGGTAGTTGTTGTTCTGCTTGAGGTACTCGAGGACAAGGGCGCAGATGTGGATGTGGCAAAGGGCGGCCTCGGTGAAGTTGGTTTCGGAAAAGTGGAAGCGGGCGAGCTCGCTGAGCCAGGTGACGCGGAGGTCGGGCGTGTGGATATAGCCCTGGGCGATGCGGAAGTAGAGCTCGGCCATCATCTCCGGGTCGGCTTTCTGCTTGAGCTCGGTGACCTCGATGGTGTCGCGGAGGATCTTGGTCAGCGTGCCGGCCAGTTCCTGCACCTGCCGCGCGAAGCCGGCCTTGAGCTGGCAGTGGCGGACCTCGTTGCGCGCCTGGCTCGCGGGGACGATGGCGATGGAGGCCGTCGAATAAACAAACAGCGCGTACTCGGTCAGCGCGGCAAAGGCCTGGCGGATGTTGGTGTCGTCGCTCATGGCACCCTCGGTGATGAGCTGCGAGAGGGCGGTCGTGGCCTGCGTGTAGATGCGACCAAAGTGGCCCACCTCCTCGTAGTTGCGCAGCATGAGCAGGAACAGGAGCGACGCGGCCAGCTTGCGCGCGTGAGGCGACGCGCAGTTGGCGTAGCGGATGACCTGCCGGCACAGCGTGTACAGGCCCGACGCGCTCTCGGCCGCAAACAAGCGCGACCGGAAGCGCGAGAGCAGAGCCCGTAGGGAGGAGAACAGCGAGTCCAGGAAGCGCATCGACAGAGGCCGCTGGAGGAAGTCGACCAGCAGGCCTAGCACGCGCTCGAGTGTGGCGTTGCCCTCGCCACTTGGGGCCCCCATCTCGTCGGCAAAGTCCTCGACAAAGTCCTCGACGATGTCGAGCAGGAGCATCATGACGGCGCAGTTGAGCTTGCCCTCCTTGCCCCCGAGCGGGTCCTGCCCTGCTCGCTCCTCGCCGTCAGTCGAGTTCTTCCGCGGGCTCTCCGGCTGCTTCTTCTCGGCCGACATGGCAAAGGCAAACGTGGGCGCCTGCAGGATGGTGCCTTTGTGCGCGCTGTCGAATTCGAACGTGGCCGCGCAGGCGGCCAGCAGGTCGAGTAATCGGTGTCGCTGCTCGCGCGACCCGAGGCGCCACCATCGCCGCAGGTGCGCGCGGTCGATATTCTTGAGCACGAACAGGAGGCATATGAACAGGCCGCGCTTCTCGATGACAGGGCTCTCTCGGTGCCACACCTCCATGGCCTCGAAAGACCTGATGAGCAGCGGCACCAGCGGGAAGTAGACCAGTGCCACGCGCTGGCGCTGCCCTGGCTCCTGATATCGCGCGTCAAAGTCGTGCTTGGCGAGCAGCATGCTGAGCGTGCAGATGGCGCTGGCTCGCGCCAGCTTGATCGTGTCTGGCCCGCTCAGACCCCGCACCACCTCGAGCATGAGCCTCGCCGCCTGCGGGTGTCGCTCGCTCATGGCCTCGAAGTCTACGTCGGCCGGCTGCAGTTCGTACGGCAGCGGTAGATTGATCGGGATGAAGCACTCGTGGTCGGACAGGATCTTGAAAAAGTCAAACTTGAGTAGGGACAGCTCCATCGCCCACACTTGCTCCGCCGAGCCCGACACTGTCCGCCACCAGCATTGAGCCCCTGTCAGCCGCAAGAGCTTTCCCTGGATTGTAGCAACGACCTGGCCAGGGGGCAGCGCGTGGGCGTACCGGCGATGGCCTCGGCGTAGATCTGCACCAGCGTGTTGATGCGACCGCGATCGAAGACCGGGTACAGGTCACGCACGAACAGAGCCACCATCTGATATTTCCCCCACATCATAGACGCGCGCATGAGGAACGGAGACAAAGAAGAGGGAAGAAAGGGGAGAAAGGGCACCTTGTTGAGCTCGATGGAGCGCTTGTAGTTCTCGGTGGTAATGTGCGACTTGTAGTACTTGACCAGGTTCTGCACGACCTTGGTCACCAGCCGTCCAAACTCGGCGCTCCACCACGCGCTTCGGTCCGCCCTCGCTGCGTTGGTCCGCCGTTAGCCTTCCGTTGTGGAAAGAGAGGGCAGGAGGAGGGGGAGAAGGAGGTACAGAGCTGGCCCTCTTGGTCGAGCTTGATGGCCATGGACTTGATGAGCATGTCGAAGACGAACCACATGGATGACGCCATGTCGGCCGTCGTCACGTCGGAACTTTCGTCAAAGTTGATCTTACCGGCGATGAACGTGAGGAAATGTGTGCACATCGCCAGCGGCAGCTGCGTTCCCACCATCCCCATCAGTGGTGAGCATTATGACATTAAATATAAGTTATAAAATTCAATAAACATAAATAACGAAGGAACGAACCTGATCGGCGAGATCGCCAGGATCGAAGGCATGATAGACAAAGGACTGGAGAAGGCGTGAGCGGAGGGCGCCCTTCTCACGCGTGGCCGCGTGAACCAGGTTGAGGATTTTGAGCAGGACGCGGAAGGCCTTGAATCCAGGCGTGCGCGAGTGGGCGCACATCACGCGGCACAGCATGCGCACCAGCAGGGGGAAGTTCTGCACCGCCACCGTCTGCGGGATGCTCTCCAGCCTGTTGGTCACACGACGAACTTGTGTCAGCGAGTTGTCCCTGCAATCGTGGTGTCAAGAACTGTCTCTGCGTTACGTACCCATCGAGCGCCTGCGAGAGCTCGCGCTCGGCATCGGTGTGGAAGAGCTGGTAGAACTGAGTGAGGGCCGGTTCCTCGGGGTAGACTGTGGATATCAGGCGCAGCCGCAGCCGGAAGAGCGGCCGGCCGTTGTCTAGATAGGCGGCGCGGGCGCGCGCTTCCTCAGAGAGGTAATGGTCCGGTCGCTTGCTGACGACGATCGGAAGGCCGATGAGGTCGCCCGGCTGGTTGTTCTCCGGCAGCTTGCCGTTTTCGTAAAGCGGCAGCACGGCATAGCCGATGGGCGCCTCGAGCTCGTCCTCGCCCTTCTTCGGCCGCTGGACCGACACGTTGTAGAACGTGAACAGCAAGTGGAGCTTGTCCGTCAGGCGCGTCGGCAGCTTGATCTTCACTTCGTCCTGGAACGTGGGCGCCTTGTTGTGGTACACCACTTGGGCGATGGCCTGCCGAGAAAACGCGGCGCACGAGGACCGGCCGAAGATGACCGGCAGCCCAGGCGAATCCGGCGCGTCATCGTCGGTGCGCAGCGTCACCTTGAGCGCAATTGTCTACAGATACACCCAAGTTTCGTCAGCTCTCTGCAAAGGCTCTTGCTCGGCCGCTGCGATACGGCGCGCACCTTGACTTTACGGTTGTGGGCCGAGAAGACGACAGATTCCGGGTAGATGTAGAGGTTGTTGACGTAGCTCCAGAAGCACGAGGTGCCGCTGTCCCCAAACTCTTGGATCTCGTGCACCCAGGTCTCCTGACCGCCGTCGGCCGTCGGGATGCGGTTCGTGATCGGATCCCGCACCGGGTTGAGCGTCGGGTCGAGCCGGAAAGGCGGGATCGACGAGTCGGTCAACAGCTGAGCGACCCGCACGTCGCACGTGGCCGGGATGGCTTTGCGCTTGGCCTTAGGGTCCTGCACGATCCCATTATTTGAGCGAGCTCGTCCCTTTGTTGAGGAAAGAACGGTGGAGACGAACCCGAAGCTCGAGGAGCTGGTCGTAGATGCTGTCCTTGGCGTTGGCCGGGTAGAGGGTGAAGTTACTGACCTCCTGAAGCGCCAGCGTCGAGCGGGAGAAGAGTGGCAGGGCGCCCCAGGCGAACGCCTGTCGGTAGCAGCCCAGCCGCGAGCAAAACGCGAGGGCCGAGTCCTGCGCCTTGGCCTTGTTCTTCTCCAATTCCTTCCCTTTCTGCAGTGAAAGGAGTCAAGCCAGTGAGCGATCGACCTCATGACACACGCAGAAGAAGAGAAGGAGCCCGTGCCATATCCGTTTTTGTGTACAATTCGAGCGCGGTGCTGTCGCCCTGCAGCACCTTGTCCACTCGAAGGACCAGGTAAATATCATCGTTGGGCTGCGATACGGAAAAGAGGCCCTGTTGACATCGCGTCCGGGGATCGATGGCCTCCTGCACAAGGTCGTTGTTGACCACGATCGTGTCAGGAGCCTGATCCACCACCACGCCCTAGAAAGAGGAACCGTACAAGGTGTCGGCCGAGCTTGCTGAGCATCGCTTGTGTGTTTTTATCAAAGTAGAAGTTCTCAGAGATCTTGGTGCGCCTGCCAAAGTCGTAGAGACACATCGAGCAGAAGAAAGGCTCGATGTAGCCCAGTTGGAACGCGAGGCTCACACACTCGACCAGCAGTTGCACAGTCGGCCTGTCCACCACCACCACCAAGGCAGCGTGTGGGTTAGGCCCACTGAAGGCTTTGGGAAAGCCAAAAGAGAGAAAGGAGAGGCTGGGTGTGCCTGGGGTCGAGCTGGGGCACTGGCGGCGGAGCGCGCTCGCACAAAACGCGTTCGTGGTTTGGCCACTTGTAGTCAGCGTCATAGTATCGGAAGAGTGGCAATTGCTTCTCGCGCTGTCAAATCCAAGCATGATCATGAAGCTGTTAATGGATTGAACAGTGGCCCTACCTGGTCGACGAGGCGTACCCTCTTCTCGGCGTTCTTGGTGAGCGTCTGAGGGGTCGGGTGGGGAATGGTGCCGAGCAGAAGCTCCTCCTTCTCCAGCTCCACGGCATCGCAGGACATGCTGGCGGCGGTGGCGACGGTAGTTGCCGAAGCGTTGCACTCAAAGCTCTCCTTGGGGAGGTCGTAAATTGTGGCCGGAGAGCCCGTCGGCGTGGCCTTGGAGTAGGCCGTGTTCTGACGCACCACGACCACCCAGTCCTGTGCGAACGTGCGGAAGGCCTCTTGGACATGCGGCTCGCACTTGTCCAGCCTCGTCCCGTCCTGCGGGAGCGAGATCCCATGAGCGCACGCACCAACGGCGTGAAGCAGGGAAAGGAGAGAAAACGAAGGGAGAAGAAGGCGGCGCACCGGCTTGGTGGCGTTGAGGGTGCGGTGTGTCTTGGGCGTGGAGCGAACGACGAGGAGGTCCGAAGGGAAGGAGACCATATCAGGGTGCTCGGACGCAAGACTGAGCGGGGAGAGGAAGCGCGCCTCGAATGGGGTGACCTCATCGGCCGTATCGCCGGCCGGCATGGGCGGCGGAGCGGGCGGCGGCTCCTGTGGCTCGAGGTCGTCTTCGTCCGCCGGAGGGAGGTCGCTGGGCTGTGGTGGAAGCCCGCCTTCGGTGCCGTCGGTGCCGCGCGGAGATGCCGAGCTGGCGACGTACAGTGTTGTCGGCTCATCGACTGGAAGGCCTTTTTCTTCGCCGGGATCCCTATTCACCTGCGAGCTTGAGAGCTTCCTTCGCGACTCGAAGTCGTCTCCATCCTTAAGGGGAAGAAACATACGATGAGTGAGCGAAACAAATCGAGGGATGTTGGCTCGAGGAGAGCCGCCGTACGAAGGGGTCATCTGCCGCGTTTTGGCTAGCGCTTCTTTTCGCCCTCGTGGGCGATGCACCGCCATTCCCCAGCTGTTGAAGCGAATCTCGCTGTTCCCTTGGAGAGGGGCTGTCGCTATCATCTTCCATGCCTTTCTTGGAGAGCTTTCTTTTAGGGGACAAGGACGCGGCGTCCACCTCCATCTCCTCCCTTGGAGGTCTCCGAAAGAAAAAAAAGAAAACAAGGAATAAATAACAGCGCAAAAAAGGACTTCTTGAAGTGCCACGAACTTGAAGCCTCGCCACTCCCTTCCTTAGGTGGCTGGTGCGTGCCAGTTCCAGCAAAGGACGCGTCTTTACTGTCGACGCATTGTTTAATTTTCCTTACCGGGCCATTTGTTTGTGCTGGTGTCCACTTGCGAACACACAGCACCACACGCGAGCTTGTGCTGGTGTCCACTTGCGAACACACAGCGAGCGTGTGTTTATGGCCCGTGCGTCGCGACAACTACCGCGGGCAAGCACCACACGCGAGCATGTGTTTGCGCTGTCGCCCTTTCCCTTACTTTCTCCTTGGTTTCTCGGTCGGGCGATCGCCACCTTAACAGCCAAATCGGTGAAGGCGTCGGGCCAGGAAACTTCAGCCGAAAACATTGTCCCCTGCACTCCCCAGCAAAACGCGACATTTGTACAAACCGCAATACCCAGGCGAGAGGTTGATAGATAGATAGAAGCATCCAAAACCAACTTGCACCATAATGCAGAAGCCATTCAAGGAGGAACATACGCTCGGTTAGTTTTCTCCTTACTTTTATGAAGCTTGAAAGGCATCACACCGTCCTGCATTTGCTAATCGAATGGCCCATCATTTCCCATTATTAGACAAGAGGCGCGAAGTTGCCGATCGCATTAGGGCTAAGTACCCTGACCGCATCCCGGTCATCGTGGAGAAGGCCCCAAAGAGCGACGCTCCTGACATTGACAAGAAGAAGTACGTACTCTTGGATGTTCATCAGGTGGTCTCGTTCAAAAAACATCTTCCTTACTCTTACCTTGCTTTGTAGGTTCCTTGTGCCTGCCGACATTACTGTGGGCAAGTTTGTGTACGAAATAAGGAAGCACATGAAGCTGAGCCCCGAGAAGGCTATCTTCCTGTTTGTAAATAACGTCCTGCCGCCCACAGGTATGGCTCCTTTACGCTGCTCCTCTCTCCGGTTCCGTCTAACGCGCCTTTGTACCATACGTCACAGCTGAGCTCATGTCACACATCTACGCCAAGTACAAGGACGAGGACGGTTTCCTCTACATCACCTACTCAGGTGAGAACACGTTCGGTCAGTAGGCGTGATACCGCCCTGCCTCGCCGCGCCTACTGCACCGTTTCTACCGAAAAGAGGAGGGGAGCTTTCTCTTCATGCCGTCTTGGCCTTCCCTTCGGGCTTTGTAAATACAATCCCCTTCCTCCGCCTTCTCTTGCTCAACACATGAACCGTTCTCTCTTTTTTTTTTTTTGTGGGTCTCCCCTTCTTCACTACTTCACCCCAACTCTTGCGCAAGAGGAAAAGGCACAGGGCGTAAAGTATGTTCTGGGGTGATACATGGCAGAGAAGCATAAATTTACAGCAAAACACAACACACGAGAGGCCAGGAACGGTCGGCACCACGCACACACGCGCCACGACGGCCAACCGAGCGCGGGCAGATGCGAGAAGATAGGGGAAGGGAAGAAGAAAACACGACTCTGCGCGGTGCAGGGCCCTGCGCGTGCTGGAGGGAAACGAAGAGGGGTGGTGGAGGAGAGGCGCATCGGCAGCTTGGAGGGGCAACGACGCGGGTGCGGAAGAGATGCTGATCGATGGTGTGGCGTTCGTGTGTTCCTCTCTCTATATGTGTGCGGGAAGGCGGAGGACGGTGGCCGCGGGCGCCGTGGTAGAAGAGGGAAAGAGAAAGGAGGCAAGAAGAGAAGCGAGCAAGCGGTCGCAAGAAGGCGACGAAGATAGCGCGGAACGAAGATCAGGGGGGGAGTAGAGAAACAAGAGTCCTCGAACGGTGCCGAGGACCCGAGGGACCCTTTAGCGCTTAAGGGTCTCGATGATCTGTGCGATCATCGTGTGGGTGATGCCCGGCTGCGCCTTCTCGGCGTTGTCAAAGGCGATCTTGAGCTGCGCCAACGACGAGATGACGGCCTCGTCGGAGGTGGTCTTGAGCAGCTTCGACAGCACCGGGTAGATGACCGACGTGAGCGCCGATGGCCGGGTGTTGCCACCGCTGGCCGCCGTAGGCGCCGGCGCGACTGCCTTCTCCCCGCTCTTTTCCGACTTGCTCTCCTTGTCCCGGCCCCTGTACCGCAGCGAAAGTAGAGAGAGCAAAAAAAGGGGCATGAGCTAAGTGAGGACATGGCCGGGGGGGGGGGAATGAGGAGCCCGTACGAGGAACCCTTGTCCCGCTTGGTTTTCGATTCCGACGACGAAGTGCTCTTGGCCGAATCGTCGCCGTTCTTCTTCGAGTCCCCGCTGCTAGTGCGCGTCGGAGCCTTTTCCTTTGGCTTGGCCGCTGGCTTTTCGTCATCAGAACTAAAGTCCCACTCATCCACGTCCTGGCCGCTGTTGGAGAGAGAGAGAGAGAGAGAGGTGAAGCAACGAAAGGACATCAGCACCGGCAACCACTGACAAGGGAACAGAGGGTTGGGGGGGGATGGGGAGTAATTACTCGTTGTCGGAACGGTGATCGTCATCGTCGTCGTCCGAGTCGGCGTGTCCCATCGCCTGCTGCCACTTCTTGCGCCGTTCAATGAGGTCGACGAGGGAACCAGTCTTCTTGGCCCCCTTGACGAATGGGTGCTTGAGGAGCTCCTTGGCAGTGGGTCGCTCGTTAGGGTCCTTCTTGAGGCACTGGGCCACAAAGTCCTTGAACTTCTTGCTGAAGTTGCCCTCGAGCGTGGGCGGGCCGTTCTTGGGGATGAGGAAGAGCACGCGCATCGGGTGCAAGTCGGCGTAGGGCGGCTCGCCCTTGGCCATCTCGATGGCCGTGATGCCCAGCGACCAGATGTCGGCCTTGGAGTCGTAGCCGGCCTGCTTGATGACTTCCGGCGCCATCCAGAACGGTGTCCCGACAAACGTGTTGCGCTTCGTCATCTGGTCCGTCAGCTGACCAGCCACGCCAAAGTCGGCCAGCTTCACCGACCCCGTTCCCGAGAGGAGGATGTTCGCAGCTGTACATTTCATGAGCAATGACAAAACGTGGCGTTAGCGATCATGGTATGCTGTGTGTACCTGAAAATCAATGACAGCAAACATACCTTTGATGTCACGGTGGATCTTGCCCTCCTTGTGCAGGTACTCCAGACCCTTGAGCAGCTCCCTGGTGATAATGGCGATATAGGCTTCGTCCATGGGACCAGGCTTCATCTATTATTGGTAGAGTTGACGCTTTTTGTCAGACGCAGACCTTTGGGAATGAGGAATGAGCTGAGGGGGGGGGGGGAGCACCAGATCCAGCACAGAGCCGCCAGCAAGGAACTCCATAATAATCCATAGTTTTGTATCTTTGAGGTAGGAGCCGAAGTAGCGGGTCACATGAGAGCTCTCACATTGTGAAAGCACGGCAATTTCTTGCTGGATGTCTTCAATTTCATCCTCCGCATCTTCCAGATCAATGATTTTGATGGCGACGGCTTTCTTTGTCTTCTTATCGACGCTGAAGGTAAAAAATTGAAAGACCATATCAGCCAATGCGCTTTTTCTATGACGCAAACACTTGCAAGAGCACGCACCCTTTGTAGACTTCACCAAAGGAACCCTTTCCGATCCTCTCCTGCTTCTCGTAGAGTTCTTCGGGATCGGCGTGACTGCCCTGCTAGCAATGACGCATGCAGAGAGCAGCGTGAGCAGGCAAGGCTTGCGGGCAAGCATAACAATGTAGCGCGGTCGCATACCATTTTGCTATGAGCTACCAGTTACCTTGGGTTGACGGGGCTGAAAGGGGGGGGGGGCGTTGATGATCAGCCCACATGTGCGATGCCCATAAATTGCATGGCCAAGAAAACTTGCGCCACACGAAGAAAGGAACCGTACTGAAAGAGGCAGAAAGGAAGGCCCTCGTGAGGAAGGACGTCGGCAACAGGAGGCGACGGACGGAGAGACAAGCAATAGAAGGTCTGGTCTTGGGGGTTGTGGCGTTGCCTCCCGACAGCGGCCAGGGGTAATTTTTTTGGGGCGACACACCTTTCTGTCGACTTGGACCTTGCCCCGGTGATCCTGCACTCGCCGCGCAGAGAGGTGCGGCGCAATCACCGTCTCTTCGTGAAGGAGATCCCTCACATACAAAAGAGTGTTTTACGCCAAACGCGCAACGGTTGGTGTTGGGCCAGAGAAAAAAGAGAGCAACAGGACGAGGAATCATTATTGTGTACAACAACAACAACAACTTTGAGATGAATAAATACAAGGGAGCCGACAGATACAGAAAGAGAAAGGCACACCATACACAGACAATCCATCCACACCACCCGAGATTATTTACACGGAGAGCGCGCCACGAAGTCAAAAGAGAGCAGACGGAACTGGAACCGGGCGCCGTGCGTGGCAGCTACACGGGGAAGTCGTGGAGGCTCAGAGCTCCATCTGTTCGATGAGGCGGGCGGCAATGCGCTTGTAGGCCCAGGCGTCGCCCGAAATACGATTGAAGCGGATGCCGTTCATGGAGAGCATAGGCAGCTTGCACACCTCGACTTCGAAGTGGACGTCGTCGCACGTGCAGTAAGCGCAGTAGGCGCTCGTGGTGAAGGTAGTGTTGTTGAGGGCCAGAACGCGCGTGACTTCGTGCATGATTTCCTCGGCCGACTTGGCCGATGTGGTCGACACATTCAAGGCGAACCGGATCGACCGCGGTTCCTTCTCGCGTTCCTTGTCTCGCGCGCTCTCGCCGCGTCCGCTGCGCAGCAGGCCAAGTCCGGACTTGAGCGAATTGACCAGCGAGTTGAGCGTGCCGCCGTTCTTGGACGCATCGCCTCGTCGGGTCGGGTCGTCATCGCTCAGCGGGTCCTCCTCACCCTCGCGCGCCTGCGTCGCAGACTCGGCGGCCGCCGAAGGCGGTACGGGCTTGACCGCCCGCACATCGTAAGACTGAGCACGACGGTGGCCTGGCTTGTAAGGGCCGGCCTGCTCGTGGGGCGGCACGAGCCCGCTCCCCGAGGCCTGCGCGGCGGCACTCGCGCGGAGCTGAGCCTCGAGGGTCTGGCCCTCATGGGGCGGCGGTGGCACATCGCAATGCGCTGCCGTGGGGATTGTGCCGCCGGCCTCGGGATTCCACGGCCCCACGGAGCGGGGTCGCATCGACTTGCGCCGCTCGGCCAGCTTGACCCGCGCGATGTCGGGCGGGAGGTGCGCCGCCGGGGCGTTGCCTGGCGAGTAGTGAGTCGGCGGCGAGGCCTTGCTGGTCGGCGGCGAGCGCCGCGCGACGCGGGAGCCCGTGGGCGACGAGTTGAGGATGGTGGCCTCCTTGAGGATGTGCGACGTGTAGTCGTGCTGGGGCGGGCTCTGCATGCCTGACGACGTGGTATCCACCGAGCGCGATCGGTGGTGGCCGCGCTGGCGCCAGAAGGGTAACAGGCCCGGATTGCTGCTCCCCACCGACCCGTCTGCAGGAATGCGCATACCCGCCTGAGGCTCCACCACCTGCAGCTGCGACTGCTGCTGCGGCTGCGGCTGCTGCTGGTGGTAGTGCGGGTGCTGGTGGGGCGGCTGTTGCGGCGACTGGGGCGTGGGCGTCAGGGTGATGACGGGCGGCACGGGGGAACCGCCGCTCTGCGACAAGAGTGAAGCCGAGCGATGGGCGGCCGAAGCGGCGATGGCGGCGGCTGCCGGAGAGCGCGGCTTGTTGCCCATCTCCGGTGCGGGGTCGCGCAGGGGATCCTGCGGGCCGACCTGCTGCGGGGCGCCCATCTCGGCGATGGGGACATCGACCGTGTGGTGTCGCTTGTGGCCGCGGATACCGCGCGAGGGCCGAGGCGGCTGCGGTGGCTGCGGCGGAGCCACAGGCACGCCGGGGCCGGGGGAGGGGGCCACGGGCGGGCGGGACTTGAGCTTGCGAGAGACCAGGAGGTAGTACGTCGAAGCGGCCACGTCGTAGCGGTTGTTGACAATCGCGTCCATTGCCTGCTCGCGCGGGAAGCCCAGCACTTCCATCTGTTGGACGACTTCGGGGTCGACCTCGACCGGCAACAGCGGCACTTGCTGTAGCTGCTGGAGGTGGAGGTGCACCGTGTCCGTCGGCTGTGCGAAGGGCACACCGTGGCCCATTTGCAGCCAGCTGTGTCGCAGCACCTCCTCGATGGTCGAGCGCTGGGCCGGGTCCCCCACGAGCATGCGCTGGATGAGGTCTGCGCACTCTGGCGACACGAACTCGGGCACGCTGTAGGCCCCCGACAGAATCTTGCGGAACAGTGTCTGAAAGTCCTTGGCGTCGAAGGGTAGGTAGCCGCAGACGAGGACGAAGAGGACAACGCCGAGGGACCAGACGTCGATCTCAGGGCCCTGATACTCGCGCCGCTGGATGAGCTCCGGTGCGCAGTAGGTGGGGCTACCGCAGAAGGTCTTCATGAGCGATCCGGGGGTGAAGCAATTCGAAAGGCCAAAATCGATGATCTTGATGTTGAGGTCGGCGTCGAGTAGAAGGTTCTCGCACTTGATGTCCCGATGTATCACCTAGAAGAGCATGATGAGCACGAAAAGCGCCTTCCACTTCATTGAGCACTCAAGAACGAGGAATAGACACGTACATGGTGCTTGTGGCAGTAGTCCACGGCGGACACGATCTGTTGGAAGAACTTCCTCGCTTCCCGCTCTTGCAGGCGCCCGTGCGCGACGATAAAGTCGAGCACTTCGCCTCCACTGGCGTACTCCATGACCAAGAACAGCACCTGTACGAATCGCGTCAGGCCCGTGCAACCGGCTCAGCTCAAGCCAAACGCCACACATAACGAGCTTGAGGGTGGGAGGAGGGGGGATGGGGGAACAAACCTTCTCGGTCTCGATGACCTCGTAGAGGCGAATGATGTTCGGATGGTTGAGCAACTTCATGATGCGCACCTCGCGGTAAACCTTTTTGAGGGTATCCTCATCAAGCTTGCTCTTCAGAATGATTTTCACCGCCACCTAGGATCCAGTTGTGAGGAGGGTTCTATTTGGTGAGATCATGAGGCCTCATGAGCCATACCACAGTGGTAGAGGCAGTGGTGTACCCGCTCGCCAGTCAGGACATGAGTAGCCAACTTGACCTTACCAAATTGGCCTTGGCCTATAGTCTTGTCTAGATCGTAATGACCAATGCATTGGATGCGTCGGTGCTGCACCGGTAAAGGAGAAGAGCCTCGAGGCGAAAGCGCAGTGGAAGGCATGCGAGGCTTGGGTGGGCGAGGGCTGGTGATTTTTCTGCTTCCACTTCCATTCATAGCAACCGCTGAGGGTGGACTGCTTGCCTCCATCATTTTTGTTCAATGGTTTGCTGATCGTGCAGGAGGCTGTAATGAGGGCAGTTTTGGCTTCGGTAGGATTCGTGGTCGATTAGAGTGGTGCTCAAACACGAACAACTTGCCGAGGAGTAGGGAAAAATGAGAGAGATGGAAAATGCGCCAAATCCGTATGACAGATGGGAGCGATGGGTATGCGCAGCCTCAGAGCCGACTGTTCAGCAGGCCAGCAAGGAGCGGTGGCCACGAGAAGAAAACGGCTGCCCGTTACGCCCTCCTTTTTTTTTTTGACCCGCAAGGAACGGAGTTCCCGCGTTTGGGCCCACTCTCTGCGCCCAGCACAGGCCAGAAATTGTGACCAGTTAGGCCCGAACACGGTCGGCTACGGCAGCCGCACTGCGACCAACCGCTTGTGCGGTATCTTGGGGAGCGTGCTGGTGGAGCACGGGAGGCTTCCCCGTGCACAGCACATACTCGGAAAACAATAAGGGAGAAGGTAGTGGTCACACGAGGCGCTGTAAATAAGCTGTGTGTGAAAACACTTTCTTTTGGTGTATTTCCCCTATGAGACTCTCCAGCTTGTTGTTGGTGCGGGGCGCTTGCTTACTTGCCCTTCTTCTTCTTGCCCTCCTCCTCCATCGGGTGGACCTTGGTGATGACGCCGGCGGCGACAGTCATGCCACCCTCGCGGCAGGAGAACTTGAGACCCTCAGACACGGGCATGGGCCAAATGGTCTCGAAGGTGATGTTCATGGTCTCACCGGGCACGGCAACCTTATCACTCTCCATAAGCGCCTTGCCAGTGACGTTGGCCGTACGGAAGAACATCTGAGGAGCGTAGCCGGCGCCGAACGGAGTGTGGCGACCGCCCTCCTCCTTGGTGAGCACGTACACGTTGGCGTCGAACTTCTTGTGGGCCGACAGGGTGCCGGGCTTGCCGACGACCTGACCGCGCTTGAGGTCGTCCCTGTTGGGACCGCGCAGCAGGAGACCGATGCTGTCGCCAGCGTAGCCCTCCTCCATCTGCTTGTGGAAGGTCTCAATACCGGTGACCACACCCTTGATCTTCTTCGCATCCTCGTGCATGCCCAGGACCTCGACTTCATCGCCGATCTTGACCTTACCCTGTTCAACGACACCTTTAAAATGTACAGAGCGCGCCACACCAAAGGTCAGAAAAACTGCTACGGATGTACGCCGACAGAGCAACGCAGCGGGGCATGGGGCAGATGGGGTAAGACGTTTACCAGTAGCGACGGTGCCACGACCAGAGATTGTGTAGAGAGCCTCAATAGCCATCAGGAAGGGTTTGTCGGTCTGTCGCTCGGGCTGGGGAAGCTCGTCGACCTTCTCCAGGAGCTTCCTCATGGCCTGAATGCCGTACTCGGTATCCTTGAGCTCGATGGCCTCGAGGGCGGAGCCGTGGATGATGGGCGTGGCATCGCCGTTGTACTCGTATCGGGTCAACTCCTCGCGGATCTCCATGGCCACCATGTCCTGGAGCTCCTTGTCGGGAATGAGGTCGCACTTGTTGAGCCACACGACGATGTTCTTGACGCCGACCTGCCTGGCGAGCAGGATGTGCTCACGGGTCTGCGGCATAGGACCGGTCGAGCAGTCCACCACGAGAATGGCACCGTCCGTAAGGGAAGTACCTGGATGCAAAAAGAGGGAGCAGGTAAGATGCGAATTTGGGAGACTGCACAAAAGAAAAAGAAGAATCAC
Source organism: Acanthamoeba lenticulata (assembly GCA_002179805.1). NCBI lineage: Eukaryota > Discosea > Longamoebia > Acanthamoebidae > Acanthamoeba > Acanthamoeba lenticulata. The sequence goes on along the minus strand of NAVB01000113.1, from coordinate 78,014 downwards.
ATCAGGAATAAAGCCGCGTACCCGTAATCATGTTCTTAATGAACTCAGCGTGGCCAGGGTTGTCGACGTGGCCGTAGTGCCTCTTGTCGGTCTCGTACTCGACGTGCGAGGCATTGATGGTGATACCCCTGCGAATTTCCTCCGGGGCCTGTGTCGCAAATGCATACAAAAAAAAAATATTATGAGTTGCATTTTTTGGTGCTGAGTGTAACAGAGTAGTGTGTGATATACCTTGTCGATGGACTGGTAATCGCGGAACTGAGCAAGACCGCTGTTGGCAAGCACCTTGGTGATGGCGGCAGTCAGGGTGGTCTTACCGTGATCGACGTGACCGATGGTGCAAATGTTGAAGTGAGGCTTAGCGCGGTAGGTCGAGTACGACTGAGCTCCGGCAAAGGCTGTTAAAATTGAACAATGAAAACGCGAATAAGTGAAAAGCATCAGGGCCACTTCCTCGTAGGAGGCCAAATGTACCAGAGGGGAGAGTGCGGGAACCAAAGAGATCAGCTCGCGATCGAAGGGGAAGAGTGAGGCGGGCCGGAGCGGCGATCTGGGAGGAGAAAGATCCGAGACGAGAGAAGTTCCTGGCAGCCATTGTGCAGAGGCAGTGCAAGAGGAAAAGACGCGAAGGGCAGATGAACGATGCGAGATCAGATGCGCACGATGGCTTTGCTTGGCGGCAAACTGCTCGGAGGGCTGGCTTCCTCGAACAAACTGCGCTTCCCTCACTAAAGTCCGGCAGGAAACAGTGAGGAAACACAAATTCTTTGGAGAATAAACTACAAAAAATTGCCTCCAGATTAGCAAGTTCAGGGCTAATTCTATTTGTGGAGTGGATTGCCATGAGGTACGTGGGCGCTGTTTGTCGCAGTTACCTCTCTCTAACGCCATTTTTGCCATCATTAGTGGGGGCACTAGTGAATTTGTTGTGCGGTTGCGAGGCCTCCCCTGGCAAGCTACCGAAGAGGACATCAGAGGCTTTTTCCAGGGCTCCACGTTTGCTCCTGATGGAAAAGACGGCCTGCCCTCCGTTCTTCTTGCAGTCACACCACAGGGTCGCCCCACAGGTATGCCTTTGTTTGTACTGTTAACGACTTTGAATGTTACTCACCCAGGCCTTGCATCAACCTTCTCAAGGAGAGGCTTTCGCCCACTTTGACAGCGAAGAGGATTTCACCAAGGCACTTGCTAAGGACAAGGAACGAATGGGCCAACGTTACATCGAAGTATTTGCGTGCCCCCAGTCAGACATGGAAAAAGCGATGGTGCTGGCACGAGGGGTCACGGGCGCCTCGACCGGCGTGGTAAACGAAGAAGACCTCAAGTGTGCGGCAGTGGTTCGCATGCGGGGCCTGCCGTTCCGCGCGACAGAGGCTGACATCATTGGCTTCTTCGAGGAAGCCAACGTGCACGTCCTCGAGGGCGGCGTTCTCATATGCAAGGGCAACGATGGCCGCGTGACCGGCGAGGGCTATGTGCAGTTTAGCTCGGAAGAAGATGCGCGTCGCGCGATGCAACGACATCGCGACCAGATGGGCTCGCGCTACATCGAGCTATTCCGCAGCAACAAGGCCGAGCTGGTCAACGTGATGCGGCGCCAACAGACTGCGCACGACGTCCAGCAGCATGTGCGCGATGGTTACGGCCGCGGCAACCACTACGACCGCGGTACACCTCTTCTCCGTTTTTTGTTCGCTCTTTCATCATGATGTGTCATCTCACCACGCTGGCCGGGTCGACGTCCCCGCATTGTGCTGCGCAGAACGTCCGCCGACAGGGCCACCTGGGGCAGAGGGGCCGACTGGGGAATGGGTGGTACGCCTCCGCGGCCTGCCGTTCAGCGCCACAGAAGAGGATATTGCCAATTGGTTTGCGCCCATGCCCGCGCGTCGGGTCCACATCACGCTCACGGCCTCGGGTCGTCCATCCGGCGATGCCTTTGCCGAGTTTGACAACGAGGCTCAGTGGGAACACGCCATGTCCAAGAACCGTCAGCACATGGGCAGCCGCTACGTCGAGATCTTTGCCTCCTCGAACCAGGAGCTCATGCTCTCGCTCGCTGCCAGCGATCCGCATGGGCGACATCATCAACAGCATCACCATCAATCGTCGCACCACCCACAGCACCATCAGCAGCATCACTCCCACCACGGCGGTCCGTCAGGCTATGCTGACCCGCGCGGCCCGCCGCCGCACATGAAGCACCCCTATGGAGGGCCGGACCATGGCATGGGCGGGCCGGGCCCCGCGCCGGACGCTCCCTACGGCTATCCGCCACAGTACGCCGCGCCTCCCATCGGCTACAACGCCCCGGCCACCTACAGCGCCCAGCCGACAGGGTACAACCCAGCGACAGGCTACAACCCCGCCGCACCGGGCTACAACCCAGGCGGCTACAACCCCGCGATGCCGGCGGCCTACAACCCGGCGACGGGCTACAACCCGGCCGCGCCGTACGGCCAGCCAGGCATGCCAGTGACCGCGCCAAACATGGGAATGGGGGGTCCGCTCGCCACGCCTGGCGTCGATCCAACGATCGCCCTACTCCAGCTCACGTCGGCTCTCAGCCAGCAAGCTGCCCAGGCCCAGGCGCGCACGCACGGTGCCCCGACGGCCCAGTCCCAGCTCGCCATGATGATGCAACAGGCGGCCGGCGCCGGCTGGAACGCTCCGACTGCCAACGGAGGTGGCGCTCGACCAGGCGTTCCAGGCCAGGGTGCTCCTGGTCCATACGCTGGTGCGCCCGGTGGTCCTCCCAGCGCGGACGGTGCGGCTGGCGGCGTGACCGTACGGATTCGAGGTATGCACTCTTGTCGCTCCTCTTTCCTCCATCTTGTAGTCGCTAAACTAATTGTTGGTACAGGTGTGCCCTATAGGACATCACCACGAGAAGTCATTGAGTTCTTTGACGGCTTCGACATCATTCCTGAGTCAGTCCAGGTGCGCACCAAAGGATTCTCTTTGTTTCTCCCTTCTCTCCGCCTTGTCTCGAGCCACATCAGCTGACCTTGGTTTTTTTTTTGGTCTACGCGCGTGCTTTCTGGCCTCAGCTGGGACGGGACCAGGCGGGATACAGCACAGGAGAAGCCTGGATCACGTTCAAGCAGGCAGAAGAGGCTCATCGAGCACTGCGGGAGAAGAACCGGGCCTATCTGGGGTCGCGATACGTCGAGCTCTTCCTCGCCTGAGCGCAGCAATGGGAGGGGGGTGGGACGGGGACGTGGGCCTGGGCAGGGAGCAGGCCACTCGCTGGGAACGGGACGTGGGACTGGACGGGAGTGGACTGGCCTGGCCTGGACGGGATGGGAGGGCCTCCTCGAGGGGTCCAATGCGAGGGCTGCGGGAGCGACAAGGAGGAGGACAAGAAAGTGGGCTGTGGGAATCAAGGGCGCGAGGAGGAACCAGCTGCTGGGGTCCTGCTGGGGTTGTGGTGGGCGGGCAGGGTCGGGCTGGCGAGCGGGTTTGTGGGTGGTCCGCATTTTTCTGGCTCTGGCCTTTTGGTCTGGGGGGAGCGTCATCGCATAAAGAAGTTCGTTATTTCTATTTTTCAATATAATTGAGCGCTGATTATAATAAAAAATTGATTTTTGAACGTTGTTTGCTTTTGGCGCGAAACACAAGAACAAAGACAGAGCGACCTGGAGCAGCAAAATCTCGAACGCCATCTCAACGCCCACTTCCCCTAGATCTACAAACATGGTACCGTGCGCCAAAGCAATTAACTCGCGCCAGAGCTAACCCCGTGCCCAACAAAAGTCACAGGCCAATAAGAACGCCATCACCATCAAGGGGTCAGCCCAAATTGTTGCTGAATTCTTTGGCTACAGCATTAACAGGTACGCAGTACACCGAACACCACCTGTCAGTGTTATGAATTAACCTCGTTCTTGCATACAGCATTCTCTATCAGCGAGGCATTTATCCTCCTGAATCCTTCACACGTGTGGAGAAGTATGGCCTGGGTATGCTGGTCACAAAGGAAGATGGCCTCAAGAACTACCTCAACAACGTTCTCAAACAGCTGAAGGGTATGAACTGTTGGAGCCGCCCAAACCCCACCCGGTAGTGGCGAGTTTATGTAAACGTATTCACACCCCTCGGCAGAATGGCTCATGGTCGGCAATGTGGAGAAGCTTGTAGTTGTAATCACCAACATCGACACCAATGAAACTGTGGAGCGCTGGGTCTTCGACATCATCACTGATTTGCCGCAGTCTGGGTACAACTGCCACCCTGCTCTGCCTCTCTCTCTCTCTCCTCTCTCTATGAGCAAGTCCTTACATCTAGCGGTTGCAGGGAGGTGAAGGAGAAGCCTGAGAAAGAGATCATGGGCGAAATTCAGGCAATCATTCGCCAAATCTGTGCCAGTGTGACCTTCTTGCCGCTCCTTGACGGCCCATGTTCCTTCGACTTGCTTGTCTACACCGACAAGAAGGTCTCAACGCCACTTGCGTGGGAAGAATCCGATCCCAAGTACATCGCAAACTCACAAGTCGTGCGCTTGCGCTCGTTCTCCACCAAGGTACGCGGTTTTTTTTTTAAATTTTTTTTTTATTTTTCCCCTCTCGCCAACTCTTGCCGTATTCCAGATCCACCAGGTGGACACGATGGTCGCCTACGCCGTCCAGGACGACTAGTGGCCGTTCTCTGCGCTGTGCGCTTGTCGCGGGAAGAGCCTAATCGCCACTCCCCGTTTGGTGGGTGGTCACAGCGCTTTTTTGTTGTAAGTAAACCACCACTTCTTTTGCCACATCACATCGTGCAACAGGCGAAGAAATCAGTCGTAGAGAGAGTAGATTTTGTGAAACTATGTTCAAAAAAACAGACACGTTGAGGAAGAGATCAAAAAATTACTCCTTCGAATCAGACTCCTCCGCGGGCTTGGGCTTCTGGATATCAATGTCTTCGAACTCGTCCGAACCTAATGGAGGGGAGCAGAAGAGCTTAAGCTATGCGCAGCGAGTCTAAAGGAGAACAGAACAGTCACGCACCCTCCTTCTTGTACACCAGGTACACTACTTGATCATTTTCAATCTTGTAGTCGCCTACGGTCTGGTCATTCTCGAGTTTCGTGTCATTGAAGATGAGACCAAGCTCGTCAGCCGATTTCTCGTTGATCTTGGCGAGTTTGCCCTTAAGATCAGAAATCTTCTCGCTGGCGTCAGCATACAAGAAGACAGTTTGGTTCTTCCTCTTCACGCGGATGTACTGGGCCTGTTGTAACACAATGCGTACATTCGCACACATGAGCAAGAGTTACGCGCACCAGCACTTCCATCATCGCCAGCTGCCGTTGCCAGAGGAGGAATAAAACTAACCATGATGTTGTGCTTTGAATGAAGATTCCTCCCCGCGGCAGCAAGTACAACAATCTTATTTTTTCTGGGGCCCACAACAAAGTGTTTCGCTTCAAATGGTCTGCCTTTTCTCTTCTGCGAAGCTTTGCCATTGCGTCCCGCAAATATTTTCGAAATAGACCGCTGTGGAATGCGACGGATGTGACTCAAAATTGTCTGCGACGACACCGGGAGAACACGCAAGAGAAAAAGGCTTTGTAATAATAATAATCTCACCGATATTTAAATCGTCCTGAAGAACCCGGCCCTCGCGGGTGGATCTTGCCAACAAGATGTCGATCTGGGACGGTTTCAGGAATAGGCTTGGGTCGGGCGAGGCTAAGGAGAAACAATCATCGCCCGCAGCAACTTCATCTCCCTACCGGCCTGACCTCTTGGAGTGGTCGCCCAATCTCGAGCGAAAGCTAAAGGCCGCACTCCACCAGCTCAAGGTGCTTATCAAGATCCGCAAAGCGAACCCGCCCACGCCTCCCGGCCCAGCGGAAGAAGCTTCGGTCGACCCGGCCGTAGAGGCTCAAGCAAAGCGGGTCGGGGAGGCCATCAAGGATCTTCTCGCCCTTCTGGCTCTACCCACCTTTGGCTACGGCGGAGGCAGCTCGAGCGAGGCTGCTGGTCTTCTGGCCGCGCGCCGGTACTTGTTGGACCTATGGCACCTGCTCATGATCAACTTTGAGGCGCTCGAGGGCAAGCACCAGAAGCACGCCTACGAAGCCGTCTCCTACATCATCACTCGTGAGGAATTTGATCTCACCCGCTTGAGCCTCCACCACGCCGCGCATCCGCAGCAGCTCGACCAGCTCCTTCGGCGCTGCAGCCGCGACGAGCTCATCGCGCTCCACCGCTACCGCGTGCTCCTCTTCCACACGCAGGCCTTTGTATGCGCGCGCCTATCGCACGTTGTCGAGCAGCCCCACACGCCGCCCTTCTACCTCTCCCAGTTCTGCGCGCGCGTCCTCGCCGTCACCTTCTTCCGCCTCCCCGGCGTGAGCCGCGCCCTCATCCAGGCCGCCTCCCTCTCGGCCGCCCAGCTCACCGAGCTCGAGGCCGCTCTCCTCCCGCTCCAGCGCCTCACTTCTGACGCGGCCTCATCCCCGCGCCTCCCCATCGGCGACCACCGGCCGTCCCTCTCGCCCACTTCTTCCTCCTCTCCGACCTCGACGTCGCCCTCCTCTTCTCCGAGCACGTCCCCACCTCTCTCCTCCTCGCCCTCGTCGTCAGCCACCACGTTCGTCTCGACGACGCCCTCAACCGCGACGCGGCCCGCCCTGCCGGCCGTCGTTCGCATCGGGAACGGCGGGAATGGCGTCATCTCGCCTCCCATCGAGCGACGACGCTCCGCCGACACGCCGCGCATCGGCGCCGAGCGCACGCCGCGCTACCGTCGTCGTCGCCAGGTGGGCGACTCGAGCAAGGCCAACGAGGACGAGAACGGTGATGAGGAGGAAGACGACGAAGATGGCCTCGATGAGGGCGAAGGGCAGACGTTTGGCGACAGCCAAAAGACCAAGGAAAAGGCAGCAGCGCACAGCAGCGAGAGCGAAGAAGAAGAGGAGGACGACGCCGGGCGACAGCGTCGCCACCCCCGTCAAGAGGACGTGCAGGCCAAGAGCGCCTGGGGCGAGGGAAAGATGGGGAAGGAAGGGTCGGGCGGCGGGGTGGAGGTGGGTGACGACGACGCCATCGAGGGCGACGGGCGCTCGGCGCGCAAGTATGCCTTCACGCAGGGCCGGTGCTACTGGCTCGTCACGCAGCTCGACGGCGGCCTCCGCGGTGCCAAGCGAAAAGACCCCGTCGTCGCTACCGCTACCGCAGCTCCCTCTGGTACCCGTTCCTCCACCAATTTAATTAAATAATCATTAATAAATGATGAATAAAATCTCATAAATAAAACCAAGATAAATAAATAAATAAATAAAAATAATCAAAATGATGCACTTTTGGGGTTAACTAATTGGACGGACGCAGCTGCCGCGGCGCGTGAGACGACCACAGTGAGCGCCCCGGGTCGTGGGGAGGTTCGACAGTCGGTGACGGACTACCCGAACCTGACGTCGTGGACCACCTATCACGCGGCGCTCCTCACCCGCATTCCCGACAACGAGGACGAGCGGGCACGTTTCTCCTCCTCCTCTTTGGCCTTGACACTGGCTTCGGCCTCTTCATCTCGCACGTATGTGGCGCCGACGTTCTGATGAACGCCACTTGGGCTGGTATGGTCGAGGCAGCTGCGGGAGGTGTCCGCGGCGTGGACGAAGCTGTTTGCGCAGCGAGACCGGTTGTACTTCATATTCGTGCGCGACTGGATCGACCACGTCGTCTACAACGCCCAGCAGCAGCAACAGCAGCAGGCCATGGTGCAGCAGCAGCAACAGCAGCAGCACCGAAAAAAGTCCCAGGCTCAGGCCCAGGTCCAGGTCCAGGTCCAGGCGCAGCAGCAGCCACAGGGGCGGCTGGAGTGGAGCGGGGTGCGGGGCTACATCCCGTTCCTGTTGGCGTTTGTGTACGAGCTGCGCGGGCGGCGACACCTGACCAAGCCCATCCTCGACTGCATCAACGCCTTCCTCGCCACGGACCCGTCGCTGCTCAACCTCTTCACCAAGCTCGTCTTCACGCGCACCAAGGCACCGCCCGCCTTCAACGCTTCTTCAGCTGGAATGCGTGGAATGTCTGACCCCATGTGGTATGGAATGCTTGGCATTGGTGCAGCTGTACGACGCGATGGCGGTGGGCGAGGCCCTGTCGTGCTTGGAGGCGTGGCTCGAGCAGTTCCGGCTCGAGAGCCGACCCATCCCAACCAACTTTGACTACAACTTCCTCATCGAGTCCTTCGAGCTGATCTTGACGACGGAGCACCACCAGCTGCTGCTCAAGATCATCATGTTCCTCTACCAGTACGCGGAGCTTTTCGTGGGCGACGCTCGCGTTGCGCTCTACAGCGAATTTGTGCTCGACCGCCACTTCTTCTACTTCTTCCTCCACTGGGACATCAACGTCCGCAACGTACGTCGACCCACTCAACATCATCTTTCCCATCCTGGCCTTCCGCTGGCGATGTCTCACCCCGTTCGGGTGTGCAGGCGTTTCACCAGCTGCTGGCGTACAAGATGCTGCGCACGAAGCGGTCGCAGCTGCAGGGCCAGGGCCTGCGCGTGAAGGAGCTCGCCTCTGTGCGCAACACTACGCGACCTAACTCGCCCAACACAAACCGGTCGCCGACTGCTGCTGCCGCCACCTCCTCGGCCCTCGAACACGCCCTCGACGTGTACCGCTCCTCTACCTCTCTCCTCCTCCTTCTTCTTATTCTTCTTGTCATTTTGCTCACACGCGGGATGGGACACAGGATGTTGTTCGAGAAGATGGAGGAGAAGCTCAAGGCTGCGGGCAACCAGATGCGCGGGCTGGTCAAGGACTGCTACCCGGCCGCGTGGGAGGTCTACGTGCCGGTCGCCCTCACCGAGTACAAGCGGTGCATGGCCCAGTATTACCTGGTACCTTCTACCTTCTGGCCGGACGTCGTTCCTCTATGTGCGTCCTTGATACATCAACTGATGCATCCTGCCGCGGGATCCTCAACACAGTGGGAGGGCAGCGACACAAAGCAGCCCAGGCTGGTGCCGCTGACGATGGTGGAGCGAACACCGCCCCCCGTGCCCCTGACGCAGCGACCCCGCGCCTCCTTGGACGGGGGCGCCGACACATAGCCTCGCCACTTCGTCGGAGGCGGCCCTCTCTTCTCTCTCCAACCTCTGTCCACAACAAAAACGAGTCCCCCATGTATTTACCCTTCTCGCGTTTCTCTCATCGACAAACACGGCACTACGAGAGCACATCCGTCGTTCCCCTCTTTTTAGAGATCGCGCTTATCTCGCCTGAGCCGAGGCCCCGCGGGCGCGGCGCCCGCTGGGGCATTGTCGTGTCGCCGCTGGTGGATGGCAAGAGCCCCGATGGCCACGAGGAGGAGGAAGAGGAGGCCCGGCAGGAAGAGCGACGCCGACTGGGTGGACATGCTGTAGCCGTAGTAGGCGTTGGCCGACACGACGATCACGTCGTTAGTCCCGTCGTTGTTGAAATCGCCCACGGCCGGTCGTGCGATCGGCGGCTCCTCCAGCGGCGCTTCGCCCACCAGCGTTCCCTCTCCTGCATCGTCGCGACGACTCACTTGAGCGCGCGTGTGTGCGGCAAGAGGCGCGGTCAGGTTGGGGGAAGAGGCACACGGACCAGAGACAATGACGAGGGCGCTGCCGCCCACGCCCAAGATGAGCTCTTCCTGGTGGCCGTGGGTGGCGTAGGGCGCGAAGCGGAGGAGCGACGGCGTGATGGGCAGCCCGGCGGGGACGTGCGCCGGACGCGGCGCCCAGAGCTTGCCGCGCCAGGGTCCGACCGCGTGGCCCGGCGTCGAGTCCATCGACGCCCACTCGGCCGCCGTGTCCAGCATCCAGTTCAGGTGGCCGCGCGGCTTGAACGACGTCATTCGCCCGTTGCTCACCAAAAACACCTTTATGCCCGCGCAGCGCGATTATTGGGTGAGCTCCCGCCATTGACGCGCGCGCCGTGAGGAGGCAGGCAGAGGCGCACGATGTCCTTGTGGGCGTATGGCTCGCTCCACGTCTTGGGGCGGGCGATCGGGATCGGGTTGGTCGCCCGCAGGCGGCCGCTGAAAAAGAACGAAATAAACGAAACGAACGCGAAGAAAGAACGAGAGAGGGGGACGCAGTGTACGCGTACATGTCGCGGGACTTCTTGCGGGTGTTGGTGAGGAGGTCAAGGAAGCCCATCTGGCGAGGCTCGCAGATGGAGACGTTGAACATGTCCTCCTGCGGCGGCACGCCCGACTGGCCGATCGCCCAGCACTGGTCCTCGCCGGCCTGCTGGCCGGCCGTCGGCAGAGAGGCCAGACGCACGGCCTCGACGACGCCGTCGCCGTTGAGGTCGTCCCACACGGCGGCGCGCTCGAGGCCCATGCGCGTGACGGGCCGGCCGGTGTAGAGGTGGATCACCTCCACGCCATCGGCAAAGTGGGCCACGATCACGTTGGGCTCGTGCACAAAATCGTCCTCGGCGTGCGGCGCATGGCCGCCCCACATGAGGCCCGGCACGTCGACGTGGCGGCCGGCCACTCCGTGCGCCGAGGCGGCGTCGGCCTGGCCGTTGGCCGCCTGCTCCTGTTGTTGCGGCTGTGTTGGCCGCGCGCCGCGCACAAAGTGGGCCACGCGCATGCCGGTGTCCTCTCGCCGGAACCAGGCGTGAGGCAGCTGCTCCATCACCGAGAGCCGGAAGTCGTTCCAGGCCATCTCGCCCAGGTGCATCGCGCGCTCCTCTCCGATTCGATCGCCGTACGACTGCCCGTCGACCTCAGGCTCGTCGTAAAAGTCCTCGGCCTCGTGCTTCCACCGCAGCGCACCCTACCCACCCCAATAACATACAAACACACACGTAATAAATAATCGAGATTTGATGAATTAATTGAATAAAAATAAACAAATAAATAAATAAAAAGAAAGTGAAAAACGGTACTGTGCGGCCGTCAAAGGCAAAGTAGGAGAAGTGCTCTTCGCCCTCAAAGTAGGGGTCGAGCGTTTCCTCGTCCATCCAGGAGGCCTTGCGCCCTCCACTTTTGTGGTCGTGCCTATTCCCCACACCATGAAATATATGTAAGCATTTATTTATTTATTGATTTATATATTATAAAGGAGAGTGAGAGGTTGCACGCACTGAACGGAGGTCGTGGCGGTCGGCTTGCGGGAAAGGCGGGCAGCGGCTACGACGACGCCCGAGTCGCCCACGCGCACGGGCACGGGCGCCACGAGCAGCGTCGCCTCGCTGTGGTACAGCTGCGCCGGGAGCGACTCCCTGCCGCGCACCAAAACAAAAATGAGCTTTTTGGCCTTACACGTCCTTGATTTAACTGTAATGAATAAATAAATAAATAAAAGTGAATGAACCAACAAGAGAAGAAAACGGAAATGGTGATGATAAGGAAGTGCAAAGGAAGCGATACCGGACGGTGCTCTCCCACAGGAGCTTCAGGCGGTTGTCGAAGAGGAGCACCGTCCACCCACTGGTCAGCACGACGATCACCTGCTTCCGCACCAGGCCTGCTCCATACGGAGGACTGGAGTGTCAGCCGGGCTGGGCCAGTTCATGCACTGGAGGTGTACGGGAAAAAGGAGGAGGAGGGCGTACCCTCTTGGTACTTGGTGAGGTAGCCCGAGGCAAGGGCGACGGGTCGCCTGCCGGCACCTACGCCCACCGACGGCAGCAACGATGCCTCCTCCTGCATCCGTCCGCCGCGTGCAATGATGAGACGTCACGGAAGGCGCGTGCACCGTGTGTGGGGGCAGAAGAGGGTGTGAGGCGTGTGTGCCTTAATGGGGAGATGGTGCCACTGGGCGGAACCAAAGTTCGTGTGTGAGGGCGTGCCCTCGAGGATCTTGATTCGGCTGTCTGAGGTCACCACAATGACCTCTGCTCACACCCCCAGCGTGCACGCGCGTGACGTCAGTCCTTCTCTCCTCTGGTGTCCGCAGGCGAGAAGCGCACCGTTGTGGCCATCTCCATCAACATCCGTAATTAACGGGGGCGGCCTGAAGGGCACGGTGAGAAGGATCAAGAAGAAGTTTCAGGGAAGGGAGTACGCACAATCGCTCGTGGTCGAGTGGGTAATGGCCATTCTCGTAGAGAGTGGCATCGATAGGATGCACCCAGACGAGCTTGAGATTATGGTAGCTGCCCTGGTAGTAGACTGACAGAAGAATGGCGAGCGTGGCCACGAATAGGATGGCCACGTCCTTCTGCTTCATCGCCAATCCACACAAAAGGAAAACAAATAAATTCAAAAATAAAAAATAAATATAGGTTGTAGCTTTTGTTCGACAAGACGAACTAGCCCGTACGAGTATGAGCAGCAACATCCAGATTTCGCAGACCACCGAAAGGACGCTCGCGAAGAGCGACTATTCCGTAATGGAGGTGGATCTCATGGCCCGCCGCAGCAGCGAGAAGGTACCTCCTTAATCCCTCATCCCTGCGGCACCATTAGGGCCGAAATAGCTGAGTGTATGCGAACCCTTTGCATGCAGTACAAAGAGCACTTTGAAGAGGGATTCTATTGCTGCGCGCACTGCGGTGCTCGTCTGTTCAGCTCTACGGAGAAGTTCAAGGCCTCCGGCCGCTACCCCGCCTTCTGGAAGCCCATCGCCCGTTCCTACCTCAGGCTGCACGAAGACTACTCCTACGGCACCGCCCGCAAGACCGCTGCCTGTGCCAACGTACTTGACCCGCCCGTTCACTTCATCTTTCTATTGTGTGGTGTGTGCTGACTCAGGGCGCTTGTGTCGGGGGCCGTAGTGCAACCTCTACCTGGGCATGGTGCAAGAGACGGTGGTTGATGGCCAGGCCAAGAAGTACTTTGGCATCCTCTCCGTCACCATCGAGTTCGAGCCGCGCGCCAACGCCGGCAATGCTCCGACGCACATCGAGGAGGAGGAAAGCGAAGAAGAGGAAGTCATCGAGCCGCCTCGCATTGTCGTCGCGCCGACCCCAGCTCCAGTTGTCGCCACCCCGCCAGCACAGCCCGCCAAGGTCGTTGAGGAGACCAGGCCGGCCGTTCAAGAGATTCCCGAGCAGACCCCCACCAAGCGAACAACGACGACGCCGACGGCCGCCACCACCCCGACTCAGGCCAGCTTCGGCTCGTCGGTGGTCCAGTACGTCCACCTGGCCCTCTTTGTCGCGCCCCTCGCCCTCGGCCTCTACCAGAAGCTGCGCCAGAACCAGCCCTGATGCGACAAGACGCGCCTCCTGCGGTCTTGCTCAAATAGACTAGAAAAAATCAAGCTGTCCCTAGACATAGTTGTTGATGGTGGTGGTGGAATGAGGGGTGTCGCCTATGTTTGGAGAGGAGAGGGCTCTTTCATTGATTGGGTAAGCTGAAGGGCGCCCGTGATTTTATATGTGCACATGGTGACGATGATGAGGCGAAGAAGAGAGGGAGGCAAAGATGAACTAGCGTTGGAGAGAAACAAGGGTACGAGGAGGAGGAGGAGGAAGATAGGGATAGGAGGTCGACTATTAATCGAACTCAGGCAGCTCCTCCTCGGCAGCATCGGCGGCAAAGACGGACTCGTCGACCTCCACAGCTGGCTCTCCGTCGTCGCCGTCGATGGGGCCGCGGTGCTCGTCCTGCGGCACAACTTCCTCTTCCTTCTCCGTCGCTTCCTTGTTCTGCATGGTCATTTTGAGGTACCGCGGCAGGAGTCAGCACAAGTTCATAGCAGACATAAGAGGAGCGTGCACAAACCTTTCTGAGCTCCTCTTCGTCGTACGCGAGATCGTCGTCGCCGGCGATAAGGTCGGGGTTGAACTCGAAGGCCTCACGACCGCTCATGGCAGTCTTGCCAGCCTTGATCTGAATCTTGCGCTCGGCGGCAGCCTTCTCCTTGGCGAGCCTCTTGTCCTCCTTCCACTTGAGGAAGAGCTCAAGGGTAAGCGGGGTGGCCTTAGTGAGGGCGCGCCGCTCCTGCTCGAGCTGATCCTCCAGCGTGGGCTTGTCCTCATCATCGACCTCTTCCTCCTTCTTCTTCTTGCTTGCGAGAACGAAGCCAGGAGGCAGGGCGTGCCGGTACATGCACGCGGTTCCGCCGTTGGGGCACGTCCAGAACCAACCGTATTTCTTCTGCTCGATGGCGTCAAGGAAGTACTTGCAGATGATGTCCGTGCGATTGGAAGCGCCGTGCTTCTTGTCGACGACATCTCGCAGCTTCGTTTCATCCCAGTTCTCCATTGTGTCGTCAGAGGCTTCATCCCGTCGATCCGAGTAGAGATCAATTGTTGGCGCCTTTCGCTCCTTGGAAAGATCGTGCGAGAACTTGCAACGATTGCCCTTCGTGCACGTGCCGGCCTTGAAGAACTGGCACACCACTGACTTGGGATCAACGCCTGCGGCCACCTGAACTTTTTTGTCCACGACAGGCTTAAAAATGGCATTCAGCTCTGCGGCTTTCTCGGCCGCAAGCTGTTTCTTCGACTTGACCTCCTCCCCGGGCCTTACTTTCTGTACCACAAAAGAATTTTACCGGCTATTAGATCAAATGCTTGATAATTAATTTGTAAGAAAAGTTACTGATTCGCTTGCTGGCGGCGGCAGCACGCAACCACTCCTGCGGCACCCTGGAGCATAGTACGAACCTTGTTGCCTTGAAGGCTTTGCGTGGTCTGGGTCTTCACCTGAGTGATGTACTGCTGCACTTTCTTACTCTTGTTCTTGTTCTTCATACCGAAAGTCTTGTCCTCCACAATCTTCTGGACCTTCTTCTGGTCGGCCTTCTTAGCGCCCTTCTTCGCCGACATTTTCGAGTTGAACAATCAAGTGTGACCAATTGCTTGCAGACGATGCGAGATGTGTCCTTCGTGGCCGCTTTTCTTCTTCACTCGGTTTCTTCCAGTTTTCTTCTTAGCCTTCTGTGTTCTCTCCCAACTTAAAATTTCTGTGCCCCTTCGTTGAACTTTTGAACTCCGTCTGACCAGCCCTGCCCGCCAAGCTTTGGAGGAACATCAAGACAGAAGAAACCACCCTTTATTGGGTATCATGACCTCCTCCTTCGCCCCAGCCTTGATAGTCTGCGGCCTGGCGGCAGCTACCATAGCATGCCCAATGTCGTAATTCTGCTCCTTTGTCTGTGTCGGGGACGCGTGCCGTCCTCAACCTTAGTAGGCCTTTCCGAGCTCCATCTTCTTGCCCAAGGTTCGCATGGAGTTGTAGATGAGAGAATCGATGATGCCGGCCACCGTGAACACACCGCCGATGATGGCGCACACACCCGTGAGGAAGTGGGCAAAGGACTTTGTCCGCTCAGTGAACTTGACCATGATCGGCGACAGGTCGTACATCACGAACAAACCTGCACTCACAAATTTATCAATAAATAAATGAATAAATAAATAAGGAAATAAATAAATCAAGATGGTGAAGCAGCAGTACCAGGGAGGCCAGACTTGTCGCCGGGAGGAAGCATGCGCGTGTGCTCCGTTACGGAGAACTGGTTCGTGTTAATGACCGTGCCGTCGAGTGATTCGTAGATGGTAGGCACGATCTTCACGAAGTACTGGTACATGGCCGAGCCCGTGTTGGGGGCTGTGCACATAGAGAAAGAGGGAGAGAGGAGGACGGAAAAAACGTTAGACCTCCAGGAGTCGCAACAAATCTCAAGTAGAAGCGAGAAGTGGATCGGTTAATAACACGTACAGGTGACCTTTTCGACGCCATCCAAGGGGTTGATGATGCCGGGGAACTCCTGGCCGAACGAAATGCGGTTGATGCGGTGGGTGATGTTCCAGCTGGCCATTCGGAACGGCTGCAGGTCGTGCACGTGCATGTGGTGCGACTGGAACGACTTGCCCGGCGCGAAGTGGAAGTTGCCCGCCACCTGAACTCGTTTGCAACGAACGATAAACATGGTGAGCTTTCCCACACAAGCGCGAAAGAAGAACGACTGGACAAGACCTTGTTGACGAGGATGTGGCCGTAGATTTGGCAGCCCTCACCCTTCTGCTTCTCCAGGTTCTCGCTGAACCCTTCGCGGGCGCACTAAAATGAATCAATTCATCAAGCAAAGTAAAGTGAGAAGGTTGAATGTTGAGGGTAAAAGGAAACGTGTGGCATTACTTACCTGCTCAATGCTCTCAGGGTGGGAGAAGGCCCAGCCCTTCTTACGGTAGGCCTCGCGCACCTCTGCGCAGGTGTTACAGCACTGGCCGGGCTCCTACAGGTGTATGCCAAGACCGCCGCCCATCAAAATCAGGGGTCAGTCGCCAAAAGAGGCTTCTTGCGTTCTTGGCGGGCTGATAGCGAACCTGCTCAGAGCCGTAGCAAGACCCGCAAGCCGGGACGACTTCACCACCGTCGGTCGGCGAAGGAACGGGTGTGGCAGCGGCCTCGAGCTCTGGAGCCCAAGAAGACATTCATGGTTTTACGGGGACAGTGACTACAGGGAGAACACAGCTTACGTACCTCCTTTCTCTATGCCGAGAGGGCGGCCGTCGGGGGCGAGCCGTTTCTTAAAGATGTTGTGTTCCACATCAAGCTGGTGCTCACCAGACACGTCCATGGCATCAACACTCAAATCTGCAGTCGCGTGTAAGCCAGTTATTGCCACCATAGGCCCAAAGGAGAGGCGAGGCGTACAGCCGCAGGGGAGATCGGGGAAGGTAACATCCATGTTAATCCTCAATTTCTCTCCTCGTGTCGTGTCGACAAAGAGCTCGGGATGGACCTCGGTCGAGAGATAGAAAGCAAGTTCGGAAAAGAACAGCCATGTGATGATGAGGCCACTGATGATGGACACTAAGAAGGAAGGCAACACTCAGCACGGCCGTTGGGCACCACCTCGCTAAAGCAAGTACCAATTCGCGTCGTGGGATTGGGGAGAGATAGTACCTGCCGCGCCAGAGACGGTCCGAACTCGAAAATCTTCAAGTGTCTTGGGGTAGGCATCGAAGCCCTTGAGCTTCTTGAAGAAATCACCACGCATTCTTAGGTGTTCACAAGGCCCTTTTCCAAAGAGGCAGGGATGGAACAGAGGCAGACCAACAACCAGCAAAGAAAAGCGTCCACGTCACCCCCAGAACAGATATTAGTTTCTCCATTTTTCTCTGTGCATTTTGTTTTTTAAAAGAGAAAATTAATAAAACGAATTGGTTCGTGCCAGTTCCACTTCGAAGATCTCGTGCTCTTCCGCCCATTTCCAACAGCATCGCATTAAAGACCACGTCAATGAGCCAAAAACTTTATGGCGGAACAAAGCCGATCGTGGAGACCCCGCCGCTGAGCGCGAGCATTATGCGCAATTTAAGCGACAAACTTTATGAAAAGAGAAAATTGGGCGCCCTCGAGCTCGAGCAGCTCATCCGTGAATCCAAAGAGTCCAAGGACACTGAAAAGATTAACACCATCATCAACTTTATCACTTCTCAATTCGCTCTTTCCGCTTCTGGCAACCAGCGCAAAGGTGGCCTTATCGCGCTTGCCGCTACCGCTATCGGCCTGGGCACTGTACCGAACCCTTTTTCCATCCTCGACACCCTTTTGCCACTTCATGTTCACAAGCGGTTGTGTGCTCGCTGCAGGAGACATGGCGGTACCTCAACAAGCTCGTGCCGCCCGTGCTCAAGTGCTTCGGCGATCAGGACAGCCGCGTGCGTTACTACGCCTGCGAGGCTATGTACAACATCTCCAAGGTGGCACGCGGCCGCACACTCACCTTCTTCAACGAGATTTTCGAGGGCCTGTGCCGCGTACGCCACCGGCCGCCCACTTCCCCCTCGTCCTTCTCACTACATCTGACGGCCGTGTCGTGATGAACGTGGGCGCACGCGCAGTTGTCGGCCGACAAGGATCTGAACGTGAAGAACGGCGCGCAGTTGCTGGACCGATTGATCAAGGACATCGTCACCGAGAGCGATGCTTTTGACATCGAACGGTATAGAGTCTCTTCATCCCTCCTTCCTTCCCCTGTTGTGCTGACATGCGTGGTTAACGACTCCAGGTTCGTGCCTTTGCTCAAAGAGCGGATTCAAGTGACCAACACCTTTGTCCGGTCTTTCCTCATCGGTGCGGGTGACCCCACCAACCTGCTGTGTAACTCGAGCATTGCATGACGGCCAACGCCGTATAAATATTGTTATTAGGGTGGATCACGGTCCTGGACTCGGTGCCCGACATCGAGCTGCTCGAATACCTGCCCGAGTTCCTGGACGGCCTGTTCAAGATGCTGTCCGACAATGAGCAGGACATCCGCACGCAGGCCGACACCGTGATGGCTGAATTCCTCAAGGAGATCCGCTCGGCTCCGCACGTCGAGTTTGGCAAGATGGTCGAGATCCTTATCCCCTTTGCCACGTCCACCGGTAATACCACACACAAAGTCTCCCCCGCTCCTTCAGCGTTGAATCTCACGTCCTCAATTCCCACTGCAGACGAGTTCACGCAGCTGACGGCGCTCAAGTGGGTCAACGAGTTCATCCTGTGCGGCAAGGAGGAGCTCCTGCCCTACGCGGCCGACCTGGTGGGCGCCATCCTGCCCTCGATCTCTCATCGCGTGCAGGACATCCAGCAGCAGGCCGCCAGCGCCAACGCCTCGCTCCTCCGCCTCATCAGCGGGTACGCCTGCTCACCAGCCCATCAGCTCGTCCTCGTCGACAAACGACAAGCGACAAACGCCTGACGAGGTGTCCTCTTGTGGGTGTGTGCGTGAAGCACGGAGCAGGAGTTCGCAATAGGCCAGTTCCTGGGGCGGATCACGGATGAGTTCAAGTCGGGCTCGGTGCCCACGCGGCTGGCCGCGCTCGGGTGGGTCCTCATGCTCTACTCCAAGACGCCCGAGAAGCTGGCGCCCTTCCTGGACACGCTTTACCCGGCGCTCCTCCGCATGCTGTCGGACTCGGCTGACGACGTGGTGCGCGTGGACCTTGAGGTCCTGGCCAAGCTCTCCTCGCCGAGCAACTCGTCCACCTACTTTGACAAGCTCATGCACAACCTCGTCTCTCTCTTCTACAGCGACCGCCAGGTTCCTTTCTTTCCTTCTCCTTCATCTTCATCTTCACTTTTGTGCTGATCACATAACTCACGCACACGTTCATGGCGCCGATCTATAGTTGCTGGAAAGCCGGGGCTGCCTTGTGATCCGGCAGCTGAGCCTGCACATCAACCCGGAGAAGATCTACCGCGCTCTGGCCGGCATCCTCCAGGACCAGCAGGTTCCCATCCTGCGGCTTCCCACGCAACACACACTTCTCGCACACCCAAGAGGCCGCGAACCTCATTGTCGTTTTGTGATGTTGTGCACGTTGCTGTTGATGCACGATAGGACCCGGACTTTGCGTGCGTGATGGTCCAGACGCTCAACATTATCCTCCTCACCTCGACAGAGCTCTACGATCTCAGGTTTGACCACCGACCCCCCTCCCCCCTTGGTTGCTTCTCTTTTTCTCTGCGCGGGCCTCACGAGCTCTCGCGTGGCCGCACACAGGGTGCACCTGAAGGACCTGAGCACGCCAGAGAGCCGCGAGCTGTTCATCATTCTCTACCGGTCGTGGTGCCACAACGCCGTGGCCACGTTCTCCCTGTGCCTCCTGGCGCAGGCCTACGAGCACGCCACGCACCTCATCTCCACCTTGTACGTTTCCTGAGGCCTCCCCGCACACATACAAACACTCCACTCACCTTAGGCCCGTACACGCGCAGTGCCGAGGTCGAGGTGACGGTCAACCTGCTGATGGAAATCGATAAGCTGGTGCAGCTCATCGAGTCTCCCGTCTTCACCTGTACGCGCTTCTTCGCCCAACGTTGGGCTGCTCTGCGCGTTTCGTTTTTGTGCGTTTGTTTGTGACCACCGTGCCTTTGTGGGCGTGCGATACCATGCTTGTTTAAAACGGCCCAACAACAGCGCTCCGACTGCAGCTGCTGGAACCGGAACAGAACGGACACCTGTACAAGTGCCTGTATGGGCTGCTGATGCTGCTTCCGCAGAGCGCAGCCTTCAACACTCTCAAGAACCGCTTGTCCTGCGTCTCCTCTCTCTCCCTCCTCCAGCTTCTCCCGCGCGGGTACTTGCTCCCTCTTTGCCTCCTTCCCCCTTCGTCTCTGGCGCTTTTGCTCTTTCCGTCCGCCCAACACCGTGACGACGATGGCGTGCACGTCGTGCCCAGGGTTGGCGCGGCCGACAACAGCGCAGCCAAAGAACGAATCCAGGAAGGCAGCATCGACTTCAAGGGTACGGGCCGTCCTGGAACAAGGCTCACCAAACGCGGGATGTTTGCGCAAGAATGTGCTAAACATGTGTGCGTGTGGTGGTGGTCGTCTGGCAGAGCTGCTGGGCCATTTTGTGGAGGTGCAGCGGCGACACCAGGAGCACCGACGTAAGGCCTACAAAGAAGCCCTTGTTGGGCGAGAGAAGGAGCGAATGAGCAACGGGGCGTCCCTCGCAGGGAGCTCGACCACCGTGCCCACTGCTGCCGCCGCCGCTACCAATATCACGAGCTCGGGCACGACGCCCATCCGCAAGACCAGTGACAAGAAGATGTCCATCGCCGCCGTGCCTGGGCTCGCCCTCACGCAGCTCTTCCGAGGCAGCCAGCCTTGACGTGACTAGGGCCTTTGTGCCAATCTCTTGCAAAATACGTCTGTCGAGTTTTCAAAAAAAAAGGTCAGGAAATAGGTTTCTCTTGGTTGAGAGTCGCCGAAAATTCGGCTTACTCAACGACGATTGGCTCAACCCCGAAGTTGAACGCAGCTTTTTGGTTTCCGCCCCCCCCCCCCGTTTGCCAAGTCAGCTCAACAAACAAACAGGACAGGCCGTAAGCTTAGAGAAGGGTACACGAAGACAGTACTAACAAGGCCTGTTACCGGCACCAAACATGAACGGTGCTCACCACCACCATCATCATAACCAGGGGGCGCTTCCCCTTGATGTCATTGTGCGTCCTTCCGAGCTTCTTCCTTCCGAAAAATGCCCTTCCCCCTCATAAAGCAGAGGGGTAGGAAGAGGATGACTTTACGGTAGAGGAGGCCATCGCGGGGCTTGCCGACCCAGACAAAGCGCGTCGTCTGGGCATGTTCCAGCTTCTACACGAGTACGTTTCGGGTGACACCCGCAAAGCCCTCGTCGCCGGCAGCTCAGCTGCTGCCTGGCAGGCCATACAGCAGGCCTCCCTCTTCCGCCCCTCCTGGGACGGTGACCAACCCGGTACTTCCTCCCCCTTCTTCTTCTTCTTCTTCTTCATCTTTTTCCGGCTTTCTCGAGTCTTACCAGGTCGAGCCCACTTGTTCCAAAAAAGCCATCGACGACCTCCTGTGCCTTGAGTCTCTTTCGTGCGTGTGGGCTATCTCGGCACACGAGGAAAACAAGCCGCTCGTCGTTCTCTACGGTACTGCGGCCCTCCCCTCCCTCCGCCAGAGTCTCTGCCCAGGGAGCGCCGCTGACGTGACTTTGGGGGGAAATGAAAGGCGGCGTGGATGCGGTGATGACCACTTTCCACAAGATCAAGTACGAAAAAGGCCACCCGCAGTGGGCGGACTTCTTGCAGACCATGAGCGCCATCATCCAGAACGTGTGCGAGAGCCACTATGACAGCGGCAAGAAGAACGATCTTCACGTACATGCGGCCTCTTCCCTCCGTCACGACCCTCCCGAGAATCGCAGGCGCCTTGTTCTGATGATGGCCTTCCTCTTTTTCAATGGATGGCGACGCACAGGGGGTGCTGGTGAACAAGGGGGTGATGGAGTTTCTGCATTTTATGGTGCGCGAACGCGTGTTCCGCCGGCGCGATGAGAGCAGCAATGAGCTCGAGTGTATCAAGTTCCTTCTGTGCCTCACCATCGGCAACCTCGCCTACAACCGCATCCACCGGTCCCCTTCCTCTTCTCCTTCTCTTCCCCTCCCCTTCGTTTGTCGTCTGGCATCTGCGCATGGATGACTGAAGACGGCTCGCGCGGGCTTGGTGGGGGGCGACAATGACAGGCCGTTGTTGGAAGACAATGGCGCGTTTGCGTTCCTGCGAAACTGCTTGCGCCAGTACAAGATCGTGATCAAGAACTCGTGGCGCACGTTGCAGCCGTTCGTGCCTCTTCTGCGGCTCGTTCATGACGTGCGACAGGGCGACAGCGACCCGCTGTGGTCGGTCGTCACGCTGGCCATCCTCTGCCTTGAGCAGTTCTCCTCCAAGTTTGGCGAACGCGCTCGCCACTTCCTCTGGTTCGTCCCTTCCTTCGGTTTCATTTCGTGAGAAATTGCCAACAAAAAACAAAAAACAGGAGAACGTTTGCGTTGAACGACACGCCAGAGACGCTGCGCACGTTGCTGATGTCGCCGCTGCTGAAGCGGCCCGGCAACGAGATACAGCACGAGGCCCTCTTGAGCCTGTGCAAGAACATGAACCTCGATATTGAACTCCTCACGCGCGGATTCTCCGCAGCCCCGGCCACGTTGTCCTCGTCGCCGCCCCTGCGAGACGACCTCCCGCGTGAGCGCGACGCGCTAGACGACGACCTCGGAGTGCTCTTCAACAGGCGCGAAATGTTTGCCGATTTGGTCCTCGCCGTCCCACGCCACGACTCGTCTACATCATCTTCGTCGTCTTCATCTTCATCATCTTCATCATCGTTCATGTCACGCACGAGGAAGGGCGACGTGGAGGCCGACGCGGCCGTGATGGGGCGCATCTACTGCCACCGGGCGATTATGTCGGCTCGCTGCAAGGTGTTTGCCGCGCTGCTCCTCCGGTGGGACCGCGACCGCCAGCAGTCGGTCGGCGAAGAGGAGGAAGAAGACGAGCAAGAAGGAGCCGAGGGCAATGGCAAGGAGAGCGGCGAGGAGAAGGACCGCGAGAACGACGGCGGTGGCGATGATGATGACGTCGAGGATGAGGAAGAAGATGAACAATTGAACCTGGCGGAAGGCGCAGTCAGGATGGAGGAAGATGAAGACATCGAGATGGACGTCGCCCCCTCGAGGAAGGACGCAGCCAAGTCCGAGCGCAAGGCAAAGTCCTCTCCGGCCAAGGCCAAGAGCAAGAGCAAGGGCAAAGGGAAGGGCAAGGCCAAAGCCAAGGATGCGAAGAAGAAGCGCAAGCGGGGCGTCTCGCCGGAGCACAAGCACCTGCCTCGGAGGCGCCGCGAGCAGCAGGCCAACCACAGCAAGGGAGGACTGCAGACGATCGTGGTGCGCGACGTGGAATTCGACACGATGTACAAGATCGTCGAGTTCATCTACAAGGGCCGCGTGGAGCTCGACGAGGCATGCGTGGTGGACGTCCTGCGGGCGGCCGACATCTATGGCCTGGACGCGCTCAAGCTTAGGTGCGAGGCCTTCCTCGCCGACAGCCTCGAGCTGGACAACATCGCCAAGCTGCTCGAGATCGCCAACATCTACTCGGCCTGGTACCTCGAGAAGCGGTGCCAAGAGTACATCCGGTTCACCTACAACGGCCACTTTACCAAGGTCGTGGAGTCAGCCCTGTTCGCCGATCTGTTCGAGCGGATGCCCCACTTCCGCGAGTCCCTGGCAGCCGTGTGCGACGCCTCGCTCCTGCAGTCAGCCGCAACCAGCGTGGCGGCTGCCTCGACTCCGCCCGTGCGCGCCTCGGCTGCGCAGGCCGCAGCCTTCTGATCCGCTCGCTCCTAACACCCCCAAGCCTTCGTTGCTTTGTTAGTATTCACTTTGCCTCCCAACCACTTCAGCTTCATTATTGTTTAGAGAAGGCTTGTGCCCGGTGATGTACTCTCTCCCACGTCAACCCCTTTAATAAAGCTTTGTACATAGCATTTCTACCTCGAGGTTCTCTTTGGCCGTTCTAGGTTGCAGAAAACATGTGAACACCATTAAAGACTCTTTCATGAGACCACACACGAGGCGTTGTTTGGCGCCACTAGTGGCGACACGGGGTGATGGTGTAATTCACCTCGTAGAGGTTGCTGGCGACGACTTCGACGGCAGCGGCCTCAAGCGCGGCGGTAACGTAGCGGCCGATGGTCGAAGCGGCCTTGGACTCGTCCTTGGCGTTGACCCAGTAGGCCACGCGTACGCCGACCTGTATGGTGTCAGGCTCCTCCAGCGGCACGGCAGCAATCGAATCGACGTGAATGTCGATGTTGAAGATCTTCCCCGAAGTTTCCGCCTCTGTGATGAGTCCAATCAAGAAGGTCTCCGTCAGGTGTTCGGTGGTCATGTTGGTCGCCGAGACGTTGATGGCGAACGGGGCTCCGGATTCAAGCTTGGCCGAGACCTGCGCGCACCCTGTCACGGGCGGTGGCTGCCAGCATGCAAGCGAACTGTTGATGCGAAGCTCCGAGTTGTCATAAGGCGGGTTGGTAAGCCGTTCGACGGTGCGCTCGACGGCCGGACGGAGAAGAGACGTGAGGCCGAAGGAGTCGCTCTTGAGCACGCGCAAGGAAGCGTAGAAGCTCAACTGGTACCTGTTCTGCAGGTTCGCGTAGAACCAGGGCTGATCAAAGAAGAGAGTCAGGTTGACCCCAAGTCCAGCAAGTTCTTGTCGGAAGAGCTCAAAGGGGTCGTTGGCAATGTTGGTGAGCTGTCGGTCCACCGAGAAGGAGCCGGCGAAATTGACGCTGCAAAAGTCCTCCTCCGTGGGCACGAGGACGGTGTAGTACCGCTCGGAGATGACCTGTTCTCTCAGGTTATACTCGCTAAAGTAGCCGATGCTGGCGTTGGTCCCGTAGAGAGCCATCTCGAGCGAGGCCGCGACGTAGGTGGCCATCAGGCTGTACCGGTTGTGCAACAACCCCAAGGCGGTCCAGCAGTCGTTCTCGGCCTCGATAGTTCCTTCAACCACCGGCCTGGCCTCGGCCAGTCGAGGCGCCGTGATGTTGTTGATCGTCCGCACCACCCACATCGGGCTCAGCGTGCCGGACTGGCTGGAAACGAACTGATTGTTGTCCACGACGTTGAACGGCGGCACTCCCCCAGAGGCGAGGAAGTCGGCCCACAGTTGTCTGAGGTAGAAGCCGAAGTTGGCGTCGGCGCTACTCTCGTTGTAGGGCAGGGGTACGTCTTCGCGGTCGGGGGCTGGGTAGTAGAGGGTGGTGAGAGTGAAGCTGCACGTGTAGACGACGCGAGTCTCGTTCCTCCAGGCCTCGGAGGGCACAACGGCGACCAGCATGAACACGACAGCCACAAGGGCTAAGTAACCAGCGTGTGTCATGGTCTAGATGTGAGGTGGCTTGAGGCGGGATGCGGCTGTGGTGGAAAAGGAGACAGTGATTCAGGACTATTTAGCTGCTTACGACCATTTCGGAGTCAAAACCATTTCCCAGCCTGCGACCAATCCACTGCCGGTGGCTAAACATAACTGCAGTTCTTGGTAAGGGTTCACAAACACAGCACCTTAACTGCGTTTTGTTCGAAAGTTTCGGAGTCCGGAGGCCAATCCAGGCCGAACGAAGTTGGTTGGCCGTTGTAATCGGCGCCGAGGCCCGCGTTAAGCTGCCAGCCCCAAGCGGCACTGCTGCACCACCTGGACGACCGCCGAACCGCCCGTGTCGAGGTTGATGCCGTCCTGCGAAGGTCCGTACTCGCCGACCAGGACCGGCACTATGCCGTCGGCGCTTGTGATCTGCTTGATGGCTCTGGTAGGTTCCGTTCTCCTTAATGACTCCCGACGTGGTGAGCCCTACGCCATTGTTCTCCATGATTAGTCGGAGTGAGGATCTTCGGGCCAGGTCGACGAGGGAGACGCCGCAGGAAAGCGAAAGCGTGGCGGGGAGCAGCAAGAAAGAAGCCAAAGGCGCCCCGGCGAGAAGGCTCAGTACAAACTGGAGCACTCGAGTGGACGCGAAGGCCAGCATCGTTATGTCCTCGTCCGAAGTATGGTTGTTCACTTGTTCACGGGAGTGCAGCTATTTTGTTAGTATTTGCTCCTCGTTCTTCTTCTTGAGTTCATTGATGGGGTGCTGTGGGATGCGCACGCAGCAGCCCGTCCGGGGAACGGCAGGGGCTGGCTCACGCAGCAACGGCCCGACGCTGCTCTGGCAGGCTTCAGGAAGAGGAATAGGGGCATGCCGAAGCGCCACCACCTCTGCTAAGGGCCTGCGTTGCGAATTAAGGCCATTGGGCTCTGCTTCATCGTCTTCTGTATCTCCTTCGTCACCCTCATTATGGGACACACAACCGTGCTGCACGAGGGCCATGAGGTTCTTGAGCGCCGTGTAGTTAGCGAACACGAGACCAAAGTTGGCGTCGCGATCGCCAAGACGGGACTGATGCATAGCAAAAAAAAAGGCATTTTATTGCGCTGAGGCAGACAACAGCAACATGGCTGCTTACTGCTTGCCGGTAAAGGACAGCACGTCGTTGACCCACTGGCGGTAGGCTGCACGCGAGAAGAAGAAACACAACAAGGAGTGAGCACCGCAGCAGAACAATGAATACATGACATCGATTTGGTTGATGGTGTCTGTGTACCCTTCTCATCGTGAAGGTGAGCAGCGGCGTAGGCGGCCGGAACAAAGGAATCGTTGATGCCCAGCGAGCTAAGGTAGAGGCGGAACTTCTCCTGACCCTCATCATCGAGGCGCTGGACGTCGTAGTTCGACTTCTCGGTGCCATCAGCGCCCAGGAAGGCGACCTCAGTCACCGCCACAGTGGACTCCGACACCACACCGTAGAGGGTCATGACCTGCTCGGGTTTCTTCACCTCCACCGAGAAATGCACGCTTCCGAAGCCATCCTAATGAGGGCGGACCCGACACAACGCAGTGACGAGGTGAGGATAACGGCGATAAGCGGACGCTGCTTGGGAATGGAGGGCAAAGGGCAAACGTACGGCCTGTTCCTGCTCCTCCTCCTCTTCCTCACCCTCCTCCTGAGTCTCAGCCTCCTTGGTGTTGTCCTCACCCTCCTCATCTTCCTCGGCCTGCTCGTCATCGTAGTTGTCGGCGTCCTCAATGTTGGGATCAATCTTGACGGTTACGCTGTGATGACGTAGGACGAGATTAATTGTGAAAAATCGCAGATCTCGCAAGGAGATGAGTTGAGCGTACTCAGCGTTAAGGGCAGCATCCTTCTTGGTGGCGACAATCTCTGTCTTGCCCATGTCGACGGTGAAGTGGAAGCGCTTGGCCCAATCGTTCAAGTGCTTATTGTTATCCTCGTCTTGCGCCTTGGCCTCCTCATCTTGGTCAATGAGCTCCACCTCCTTCTCAAAGTAGGTATGCAGCTCGGTCTCCGCATTCCCTGCATCGGGATGAAATGTGATTACAGTGAGATTAAATTGCCCCAGCATAGCAGCACTACCAGATGCATAAAAATCATGAACTGAATTTTGATAACAAGATTAACCCAGACCGGGAACGTACTCTTCTTGGTGGTGGCGTAGGTGGCAGCGAGGCGGCCCTGACCCAACACCGCCGACCGCACAAGGGTGGACGACACGATCCTCGAGGGCAAAACAACGGACGAGATGCGACGCATGCTGTTAAGATGCTGTGATGCGGAGAGAGCAAAGAAGCGGCGTAGCTGCTCCCCCAACAAAGCACAGCCCGAGCTTTCCAAGAATTCAGGAAACAGGAGGAAATGCAAAAGAAACTCTCCCGACACGCGCAAGCAAACGAACGAGATGGAAGGCGAAGCTGCAGAGCCAAGAGAGCAAGTTGCGAGTGGTGGTAGGGGCCGAGGCGGGCGTGGTGGCAGAGGAGGAAGGGGAGGGCGGCGCCAGCGCACGCCAAGCGAAGCAGGCGCTTCAGATGTCCTTGATGCTCAAGCAGCAAACAAAAAGCCGCGCAGGGAGATCCCCAAGGACAGCCCTATCATAAGCCTTTTCCAATCCTACTCTACGATCCTTGATGATCAGGTATGGCTCATTTAAGCTTGCGACCAATGCTTGCTTACACGTGACCTTGCTAGAACGATCGACACGAGCGGTTGGTGAAGCTGTCACGAGACGTGACGATCGCAAGCAAACGGCTCATCTTTCTTCTCCAGCGAAATGATGACCGTGACACTCTACTTAAGCAAGCCGACACCGATTTGGCACCCATCCTTGCCACTATCGAGAAGATCACGGTCGAACTCAAGGGTATATGCCTCAGCCTCCTTTCTTTCTTTCTCTCCACCAACATCGTTCTTGTGGACGTTCGCTGGTAGACCACGAGTACTGGCGTTACCGACGAGCCTTCAGCCCAGGGCTCCAAGAGTTCATCGAAGCTGTCTCCTTCCTCCACTTCATCAAGCACTCCACCCTCATCACCCGCGATGAGGTGGAGGACCTCATTCGCACCGGTTCGCCCAACGTACGGCCGCCCCCCTTACGTTCGCTCAATGATGGTGCTAAACGTGGGTACCTGCAGCATGTGGAGTTTTTCGTCAACGAGGAGGACTACCTGCTCGGTATCGCCGGTACTCAGTCCTTGCTGCCGCTTTGCTCTGCCGGTAGGGCATGGCGACTGACTCATGACGTGGTGGTGTATGCGCGCAGACTTGACAGGCGAGCTCATGCGAAAGGCCATTGGTGCTATCAATGCCGGGCAAGTGGAGGAGGCTCACGCCATTCGAGGCTTCATCCAGGCCATCTTTGAGGGTGCGTGAGTGCCTGAAAGACGTCTCTCCATTCCACATGTGCCCAATGACTAACTGAGCCGAGGCATTTCACAGGTTTCCAAAAGCTCAGGCTGGACAAGAGGAACGATTTGAGCCAGAAGATTGGTGTCATGGAGGCCAGCGTCAAGAAGGTGGAGAACGCATGCCTCGCCCTCTGCATCCAGGGCGTCGAGAAGCTCGCCCTCCTCGGTGGGCCTGCGGACGAGTGAGCGCACAAAGCGCGCGTTGCATGAGGCCAAGCCAACAAAAATAAATAGAAAAAAATTAAAAAAAGAAAACGACAAAGAAGCAGATGAGGGGCGTGGCGAAGAGGGGAGGATTTGAAGCCGTGCCACAGTGGGAGCTCCCCCTAGACGATGAAGAGCCTGACGAAGAGGATGACGTAATGCTGCAGGAGACAGACGCCCAGGAGGACGTTGAGTTGCAGCCCTTACATACGCCATCTTCAGATCGCAAGGGCAAGCGAACGGTCTCTTCTGAAGATGAAGAGGAAGGCAACAGCAAAGCATTGCCTATACATCGCCCCATCACCACCCCCACAGGCAGCCTCGACGATCTCGAGACGCTTCGTCGTCCTCCCGCACTGGTACGCCACGTGGCATCAGTTTGCGCATCGTGTGCCTGGCAGGTCGATTTGGACGCCCTTCTTTGTGCTCACAATAGCACGCGCACGCCAGGCACGCGGGCCCACATGGTGGTTGCGACTTCGATCGTGGTTGCCGCGACGGCTGGGCGGTAGGCGGACGGGAGCGGCCGGCGGGCGTGTGCTGTTCCTGGCCGAGGCTGGGGGCGAGGGCGCGGCAGCGCGGGCGCGGGCGCAAGCCTACCCGCCCAACGTCACGCGCAACCAGAAATACACGCCGCTCACCTTCCTGCCGGTCGTCCTCTACGAGCAGTTCAAGTTCTTCTTCAACCTCTACTTCCTCATTGTGGCCCTCTCCCAGTTCGTGCCGGCGTTCCAGGTCGGGTTCTTGTTCACGTACATCGCGCCGCTGGTCTTTGTCATCACGCTGACCATGCTCAAGGAGGCCTACGACGACTTCAAGCGATGGTACCGCGACCGCGAGCTCAACCTGCAGCGCTATCAGCGCCTCACCGAAGCCGGGCCCGTGACTATCACCGCCGCCGACATTCGCGTGGGCCATTTCATCCTCATCGACACCAACCAGCGCCTACCGGCCGACATGCTGCTGCTGCGCACGACGGAGCGCTCCGGGGCGTGCTTCCTTCGCACCGATCAGCTTGACGGCGAGACCGACTGGAAGCTCCGCCGGGCGCCCACCCTCACGCAGCAGCTCCCGACCGACGCCGATCTCCTCACCGTCGACGCCCACGTCTACGCCGAGTCGCCCAAGAAGGACATCTACTCCTTTGTCGGCCGCCTCACTTGGTTCGGCCGCCGCGACGGCGAGCCCGGCGGCGATGCCGACGATGCGGGGCTGAGCGGAACCGGCGGCGACGCGGCGAGCACGACCGAGGCTCTCGGGCTCGAGAACACGATGTGGCAAAACACAGTGCTGGCCAGCGGGCGGGCCGTGGGGCTCGTGCTCTACACGGGCACCGACACGCGGCCGGCCATGAACACGTCCAAGCCGCGCACCAAGGTGGGCCTGCTCGAACTCGAGCTAAACCGCCTGTCCAAGGTGCTCTTCGCGCTGCTTATGCTCCTTTCCGGTTGCCTCGTCGCGCTCAAGGGCTTCCGTGGCATTTGGGTCATCTACCTCTTCCGCTTCATGCTCCTCTTCTCCTCCATCATCCCCATCTCCCTTCGCGTAAACCTCGACATGGCCAAGACCTTTTACTCCTGGTTCATCATGCGCGACCGCCACATCCCCGACACCGTACTGAATCCTCAGGGCCCTCCCGCTTCCGATGATGAACCTCACTGTTGTGATGACGTATGTTGATATTGATGGTATCGATGACGACGGACAGGTGGTGCGGACATCGACGATCCCGGAGGAGCTGGGTCGGATCGAGTACCTGCTGTCAGACAAGACTGGCACGCTGACGCAGAACCACATGCTCTTCAAGAAGCTGCACATGGGCTCGGCTGCCTTTGGGCGCGACACTCTCGAGGAGCTGGCCCAGTTCCTCCACGCGGGCTATGTCGACGCCGTACCGATTACATCGTTGTCGTCATCTAGCTCTACACCCTCGCGCCCGAGCAAGATGCGGCACTCGATGGTGCGCGTCCACGCGTCCTCGTGAGCTGCACGATAGCAGCTGGGCCTGACCGGACTTGGTTTGATCTCGGCGACGACGTGTGTTTGTTCTTGGGGGGGGGGGCAACAATGCAGAGCTCTCGAGTCCAGGAAGTGATCACCGCCATAGCACTGTGCCATAACGTGACCCCCGTGCGCGAGGCCGACGGTTCGATTTCCTACCAGGCCTCCTCGCCCGACGAGATCGCCCTCGTCCAGTTCACTGAGGTGTGCTTCTTCTTTAATCAAACACAACCCGCAAAGCGCATGACACTGACTTGAGGAGCGCGTGACTCTGGCTCGGCCGACAGAGCGTGGGGCTGACGCTGACGGCGCGCGACACCAACGACATCACCTTGCACAACCCGCTGGGCCACGAAGACCGCTATGAAGTGCTCCAGGTCTTCCCGTTCACGTCGGAGCGCAAGCGGATGGGCATCGTCGTGCGCGACGCCGCGGGCGCAATCACGTTCTACATGAAGGGCGCCGATTCCATCATGGCGCGACTCACGCGGCAGACCGACTGGCTCGACGAGGAGTGCGGCAATATGGCGCGCGAGGGTCTGCGCACGCTTGTGGTGGCATCGAAGCGCCTCACGCCGGTGGCCTATCAGGCCTGGCTGGCGGTGTACAACGACGCGCGAGTGGCCATCCACGATCGCGATGATCGCGTCCGGGAGGCCCTCGAAGCGCTCGAGACCGACCTCGAGGTGCTGGCGCTCACCGGGGTCGAGGATCGCCTGCAGGAGAACGTGCGGACCACGCTCGAGACCCTGCGCAACGCGGGCATCAAAGTCTGGATGCTTACTGGCGACAAGGTCGAGACGGCCAAGTGCATCGCTGTCTCGGCTCGATTGGCCGCGCGCGCTCAGAGCGTGTGGGAAGTCGCCGCCGGTTCGAGCGAGGACGTCTACAAGCGTCTGCACGACTTTGGCGAGATGGCCGACGCCGACGCGTGCCTCGTCATCGACGGCACGTCGCTCCAGCAGTGCATCGCCCGCTCGCCGGACCTCTTCCTCGAGCTCGCCCTCAAGGCCCCGGCGGTCGTGTGCGCCCGCTGTTCCCCGACCCAAAAGGCCGAGATCGTCAACCTGCTCAAGCGCAGTGGAAAACGCACGGCTGCCATCGGAGACGGCGGCAACGACGTATCCATGATCCAGGCGGCACACGTCGGCATCGGCATCGTGGGCAAGGAGGGCATGCAGGCCTCCCTCGCCGCCGATTTCTCCATCACCCAATTTTCACACCTCTCCCGCCTCCTCCTGTGGCACGGACGCAACTCGTACAAACGGAGCTCGCGGCTGAGCCACTTTGTGATGCATCGCGGTCTTATTATCTCCTTCATCCAGGCCGTCTTCTCGGCCATCTTCTACTTTGCGGCCATCGCCATCTACAACGTATCTATCCCGACTCTCCCTTTGGTCGGACCCTTCTTCTTCCTCGCTCGTACTGACGGGAAGGATGGGCGCAGGGATGGTTGATGGTGGGTTATGCGACGATCTACACGATGGCGCCGGTGTTCTCGCTGGTGCTGGACGAGGACGTGTCGGAAGACATCGCCTTCCGCTACCCCGAACTCTACTTGGACCTGCAGAAGGGGCGCGAGCTGTCCTACCGACGATTCTTCATCTGGGTGTGGCAAAGCGTGTACCAGGGCGGAGTGATCATGCTGCTGGCCATGTTCCTGTTCGAGTCGTCACTGGTCAATATCGTGGCCATCACGTTCACGGCCCTCATCCTAGCCGAGCTGCTCAACGTCGCTTTCGAGATCCACAAGTGGAACCGCTACATCGTGGCGTCGGAGATCCTCACCTTTTGTCTCTACTTCGCCTCGATGTTTGCTCTCACCTCTTACTTTGACGTCACCTTTATCCTCACGTGGAGCTTCATCTGGAAGGTCGTCGTCATCACTTCTTCCTCTTGCCTCCCCGTTTATCTTGTCATGCACATCAAGCAAAAGTACGACCCGCCAGCACACTCCAAGCTTACCCTCTGAGCTCTGCCACTTTGTTTAAACACCAATAATTAAAAAAAAAAAAAATTGGCTCAAGACTTTTTCTCCAAATTTTCCGGACGGGGGAAGAGAAGGGAAAAGAGAAGCTTACTTTCTTTCATCCACAGCCCGATCGAGAATGCATCTGCTAGTTTCTTGGATTGATGGACGCTTGCTCTCCTTCTCCTTCCCCGAGGCATGCGTGTCGTTGTCCTCGATAAAGCAGGCGTTTGAGGACAGAGAAGGAGTGCCTGCCCATGAGTTGCGTGTCTCATGCAATGGGAAATGCCTTGCCGATGAATACACCTTCAGCGCAGAGCAAGCACAGACATTGCCTCCCTTGCGCGTGGGTCTCCGTGTGGTTGGTGGTAAGGGAGGTTTTGGATCGCTCCTGAGGGGCGGTAACACTCGCGTCGGCCAGAAGAAGGTACGTCATCTCTTTCTCTTGTCTTGTGGATCACGAGCCTAACTTATTCTTGTGTGCAGACGACCAACTTCGATGCGTGCCGCGATTTGAACGGCCGCAGGCTGCGCCACGTCAACAACGAGAAGCGATTGGCCGAATGGTACGCCCAAGAGAAGGAGCGAGATCTGGCCAAGCTTGGGGAACAATACGCACGGGTCGCGCAAAAGAAGGCCAACGTCGTGCCTTTCGACGAGAGTGCCTACAACCAGACACTGGAGAGCATAGAAGAGGAGGTTGCCTCATCCCTGCAAGTTGGCCTGCAGGAAGCTCGTGCTGCTCGCGAGCAACGCGCTGCCAACCCTCCTCCTGCCCCTTCTGCACCGTCGTGGGACTTCGGCTACTCTGATTCGGAGGAGGACGATGATGATGACGACGACAATGATGGAGAGGAAGAAGAAAGAGAAGAAAAGGGCAAGGAGGTGGAGGAAAAATCGAATGGCAAGAGAGAACGATCGGAGGAGGAGGAAGAAGAAGATGAAGACGGCGATGAAACGCAACGTAAGAAGGCGAGGACAGATGAAGAAGCCACTACCACCACAACATCATGCAACAAGCCATCCTCCCTCCCCCCGCCTCCTGCCTGGATTTTAGGCGATGTGTAAATTGGATCAAGGTGTATAAAGACAAAAGGCGTAAAATCTATTGCAAAATTACTCGGCCTTACCGGCGCCCGTGGCGGCGGCGCCAGCGCCGACGAGCAAGCTGGCAATACCAACACCAGCAAGGGAGGTGGCGACGCCGTAGAGGAACCTGTCCTGCGAGGTCCTGAGGAAGATCACGCGGTGCTGGGCCTGGAGAGGGGGAAATGTTGAGGGGGGGGGATGAGCACATGCGACACTAAGCGGACATTTAAATGAGGTAACGTACATCACGGCCAATGTAAGCCTGCTGGCCGTACAGCTTCTCAGTGCTGCGCTTAATGAAGCTAGTGGCAGTGGGCCTGGCGGAGTTGAGCGCGCTGGACATGTTGATATAATTGCCCTGTGTGATGGTGCGAATTCGAGAGGATCTTTTTTTTTCACGAAGCGGGACCTAGTTTCCTGCGCCTCACGGCTGGCGCCCCATAGGGCGTGTGCCTTCTTCTTTTTTCCCGGTCATATGCTCTGAAGTTTCATGGAGTTTATCAAAACCGCCCTCTTACGAAAAGGCCCAGCAACAACAACAGCGCCACCGCCACCAGCACAATCACGTACACTGCGAGGGCCACAGATGCACACGATACACGGCAGGCATTAGTGTTGGTAACACTCAACAATCACAAACTGCCTAAGTACAGTACCAGAGCCATAGATGCGCATGTAGTAGACGATCCAGGGCCTGGCCTGTGTGGCCCTTCGGGCTTGACCTGGCTTCCGCACGATTGCCGCGTCTCGCCTTGCTTCACCTAGTTGGTGATTGCAAGTTGTGGCTTTGTGAGAAAGGAGCAAAAGCCAAAAAAGAAAAACGGGTGCGTACTCAGCTGAATGTCACGTTCCGAGAGCAGGCGCAGAGTCTCCTCCCACAACTCCTTGGCCAACTCCTCGTTGTCGGTGGTTGGGTGAGCCTCAGATAGTTTGCCGTGCTCAAAGAAGAGGCCTCCCTTCCCGTTGAGCTCAGGTGCAGTCGCCACGAAAACACTTGTATCGGCCCCTGTGCGCATTCACAGGTTACACAGCTGTCCTGATCTAGCACCGAGTCCCAGCACCGTGGAGCAGAAGCCGTGTTAAAAAAACCTTGCTCAGGACTTTTGCCGATGGCTCTCATGACGGCCTTGCCAGGGATGCGCAACCACCACGGCTTGTCCTTGAGGATATCAGAGGCAACAATCCTGCAAGGCGCACATGATAAACAATCACGAACAAAAGGAAGAGCAACAAGAACACAGCTCACCCCGGACAAACAGAGTTGGCATAGACGCCGAGGTGGCCGTAACGGCGCGTGAACTCGTTGGCTGCATCAAGCAAGTGATAACATGCCAGAGACACGGTTAACTCGCTGCAGCTGCATGCCAGGCCAATGAAAATGAAGGGTGAAGCATACCAAAGAGAACGATGGCGAACTTGGACTGCGTGTAGGCTCGATCGTGCGTGTACGAAGACTCAAGGTTAAGATCATCCATGAACATTTGACCTGTGAGGTGTGCTTCTAAGCAACTTCATGCGGTTGTTACCACGCGAAGTGGCGTGCATACCTAGCGTGTGGGTGATAGAGGACAATGCGATAACGCGCGTGGGTGGCTCACGCTTGAGGGCAGGTAGCAACAACAGGCTCAGTGCTACGTGGCCCACATAGTTGGTACCGAAGCAACTGTAGCATTGCGCAGGGTGAAACCACAGCAATGGAGACCTGTCTCTGTGGTGGGGCGTACAGTTCAAAGCCGTCGACAGTGGTCTGGCGTGCTTGTGGGAGCATAGGCATCACACCTGCATTGAGGATCAGCACGTGGAGAGGACGCCCGGAGCGCACAAAGGCCTCGGCAAAGTCCCGAATGGACGCCAGGCTCGACAAGTCCATGAGGCCCAGCTCCACCCGGTCGCTACCAGATTCTTGTTTGATGCGGGCAACTGCCTCCTCACCCCGCGCCTTGGAGCGGCATCCTGCACTTACCAAGTGAGAAATACTTGTGCCAAAGGCAAAACAAAAAGTGGAGGAATGGGTGAGCGCATTTACCGCAGATGACGTGAGCACCGAGAGAGGCAAGCCGAAGGGCCGTGTGGAAGCCTATGCCGGCGTTGGCCCCCGTCACCAAAACCACACGCCCGGCAATCCACTCCCCGCTGGCCTCCATCTCGAGCAATTTTAAATACACCCTTTAATTATCTGCCGACAAACGGTTTTGGCGCCAAGATCGCCACGTCCACAGAGCCAAATTTCAGGTGGAGAAGGCGTTGAGGGAAATTGCCAGGTAGCAATTCTCGCCTTTTTCTTGTAAGGCCTTGCAAGGTGGGGGGCAGGGAAAAGAGGGTTCGTCGGATTGAATTACACAGATTGTTGCTCGACTTTCGAACTCGAACTTTCCTAACTGCCACCTCCTCATCTCGGCTCGCCTGCACCAGCGCCCAAAACTCTCGCTTCGCCAGCTCCCCTTTAACCGCCACATCTCTCATATCATCACCACATCAATCACCACATTTCCCCTGCACTACACGCAACATAATGAACTCGCTTAACATGAATGGAATCAAGACGGAGGGGACGGAGGGCCTCATGGATTTCTCTTTCGATCCTGAGAACCTGCTGGACGAACAGAACTTTGCTCAGGCCTCGCAGCTCATCGAAAGCATGTCTGGCACCAATCTCGTGGATATGGGGCTGGGCGACGGCGTGCTGGACGGGCAGAACCTTGAGATGGGGCAGGCTGACCTGCAGTTTATCACTGATCTGGCCAACCGCCTGAACAGCAACTGGGCGCAGAAGGGCGGCCAGAATGGTGCCACCGACGACCTCAGTGCCTGGCTTCACACTCTGCAGAGCGTGAGTGAGGGAGACATGATGGTTGAGGGCGGCCAGACATCTGAAGAGGAGGACGAAGCTAAGCAGCGCTACCTCGGCTCCCTCACATTCGACGTTGCCGACAGCCATGCGCAGCACATGTCGTCCGGCGCTCCCAAGCTCATTCCCGGCGATGACGCACAGCTGCGTCATGTGCGTAGCATCAGCCCGCCCAGCGTCGAAGTTTGCACAGCCGACAGCACCGTCGTCATCGGCATCCTCCCGCGTGGCGTCGCCGCCTGGCTGGCACCCCTGCTTGATCTTGCACGCGTCAAGGTCGCTGCCCACTTGCCCAATGACCTTGATAACGGCCTCGCCGTCGTGGTCAAGTTCTACTTCCGGCTCGCGTCCTCCTCGGCCGCATCGTTTAGTGACCCGCTGCTCCTCGAGCCCATGGAGCGCGGCGCCCTCCAGCACTTGGCTGTGGCCCTGGGCAAGGACCTTCTCGATCTCCTCCCCAACGCTGTTCTCAACAACGATGTCCTCACCTCCTCCTCCTCCTCATCATCAGCCGCTTCAGCACTATCACTAGGAGCCTCAGCTCGAGCCGCTCCGAGCGCATCGGTCTCGTCGGCTGCGCCGCTGTCGTCGCCCTTTGGCTCGCGCGGTGGCCTCACCACTTCGACCACCACCACCGGTACCTACGGTCTGCACAGCAGTGGCAGTATGAGTGGTAGTATGGGAGGCGGAGGAGGCCTGAGCGGAATCATCGGAGGCGGCGGAATGGGTCAACTGCCGCGAAAGCGCGAGTTGGCGGCGTCGTGCCCGGGTGTGACGCTGCCGCAGGCGGTGGTGAGCAAGCGTGCGCGCACGGGCGAGGGCAACCGGTTCCTCGACAGCGAGTTTGGCAACCCGGCCGGCGAGCCCACGGCGAATGAGCTGCAGCAGCTGCTGGGGGGACTCAACAGCCAGCATGCTGAGATTGCCGAGATGGAGCCCTCGCCGGCCCTCATGCTCACTCTCCGCTCCTACCAGAAGCAAGCCCTTGGCTGGATGGTGGCCCGCGAGCGCTCGACGACGGAGATCCTCGAGCTTCACGAGAACGCCCGCCGCGTGCTGCCGCCTGAGTGGAAGGAGTACACGACCAGCACCGGCCGCAAGTACTACTACAACGACACCACTAAGGTCACCACTTGGGAGTTCCCCGTCCAACGCGAGCCCCTCAAGCCGGCTGATCTTTCGTCGACCAAGGTCTCGGTGCGCGGCGGAATCCTGGCCGACCAGATGGGCATGGGCAAGAC
Organism: Acanthamoeba lenticulata; assembly: GCA_002179805.1. Taxonomy (NCBI): domain Eukaryota; phylum Discosea; order Longamoebia; family Acanthamoebidae; genus Acanthamoeba; species Acanthamoeba lenticulata. The sequence continues at coordinate 40,176 of NAVB01000113.1, read as the reverse complement.
CATTGAGGTCCTGTCTCTCATCCTCACCAACGCCCAGCGCGACCCAACCTCGGACTACGCCAAGACCAACCTTGTCGTCTGCCCGCTCTCTGTCCTCACCCAGTGGCTCGACGAGATTCGGTCACATACAGGTACCCCTTCCCTCCTTCCTCAAATCTCTTAAGATGCTAAACGAAGAAATTTGGTGAGTGCAGCGAGCGGGCATGCGTCGATCTATGTATATCATGGGCCCAACAGAGTAAGAGACTCCGCATTCCTGGCCAAGCACGATGTTGTCATCACCACCTACTCGACCCTCGCCGCCGAGCTGCCTAGTGAGAAAAAAGGCAGCAAAGCCACTTCACCTGAGGCCATTGCCGGTGCGTCGTAGATGCGTTCTGTCTCTTTGCTTTTCCACACAGCAGCTCACATGTGCGCGAGGGCGATGGTGGGAAATCCGACAGAGGCTAAAGCCAAACGACAGCAGCGGAAGAGCGAGGCGGTACAGGGTGCGGCGTTGCTTCAGGTGCCGTGGTACCGAGTCATCTTGGATGAGGCGCACACGATCAAGGACCGCTCGACACGCACAGCCAAGGCCGCCTTCGCCCTCAAGGCCCAGCGGCGGTGGGCCGTCACCGGCACGCCCATCCAGAACAAGCTTGACGACCTCTACTCCCTCTTCCACTTCCTTCGCCTTGTACGTTCTCCTCCCTTCCCTCGTCGTCCCGGTCTGTGATGGCCCTCTTGCAGCTCTTTGACTTACCCGCCCACTACACACTCAAACGCCACAATAGGACCCGTATGGAGAGTATAATGCTTGGAATCAGCAGATTATGAAGCCCATTCGTAATCGTGACGATAATGGCTTCACACTGCTCCAGTCTATCCTCGAAACGATTCTTCTTAGGTACATTGCCGCGGCACTTTCACTTCTGTCGGCCTCTACTTTGGTTGTTGTTGTTTTCTCACCATGAGGGGTGGCTGCACACAGACGAACTAAGGATCAGCGAATTAACAATGTACCAATCGTATCGCTACCACCACGAATTATTAAGCTACGACCACACACGTTTAGAGATGAAGAATATGAATTTTATCAAACGTACGGGCTCCTTCTCCCATTCATTCGCCAATTAGTTGCTCGGCTCACCAACCACGCTGCGCTCAATGTCACAGGCTCTGGTCCCAGTCCAAGAGCAAGTTCAACGCCTTCATCAAGGCCGGGTCGGTGCTCAAGAACTACGCGCACATCCTTGAGCTGCTGCTGCGCCTGCGACAGGCGTGCAACCACCCGTACCTCGTGCTCCACGCGCGACAGTCGGCCGCCGGCGCGTCGACATCTGAGGCACCGCAGCTGATGCTGCGCTACCTGGCTGAGCTTCGAGCTGGCCACGCGGCTGTCCCGCCGCCGGCCCTGCGCGAGCTGCTCGTGCGATGGGCTGACGAGGAGTGCGTCATCTGCCTGGAGCCCGTCGACGAGCCCGCGCTCACACCGTGCGCGCACGTCTTCTGCAAGGCCTGCATCGTTAGACATCTGCTGGCCTCGCCAGGCACTTCGTGCTGCCCAGCCTGCAACCAGAACGTTATGCCGGACGACCTCATCCCGCTGCCCAAGCTCGACAAGGACGACTTGTCCTCCGCCGCGGCCGTAGCGGCCGTCGACAATTCAAATCACAAGGCCGCGCTCGCGGCCAAGTGGAAGAGCTCTACCAAGATCGATGCCCTCATGCAGGCTCTGCAGGACCTCCTTTCTCGGGATCCCACCATCAAGTCCATCGTCTTCTCGCAATGGACCTCTATGGTGCGCCCTCCCATTCTTCCCGTTCTTTCAATCGACTTGCTGCTGATGGTGATTGCGATGGTGCAGTTGGACTTGGTGGAGATACCTTTACAAGAGGCCGGCATACGGTTTGTGCGGCTTGACGGCGGGATGACGCAAGCCCACCGGGAGAACCACATTCGCACATTCAGGACGGATTCGAGCGTCAACGTCTTCCTCGTGTCCATGAAGGCCGGCGGCCTCGGCCTCAACTTGACAACGGCCTCGCACGTGTTCCTGCTCGATCCCTGGTGGAACCCCGCCACCGAGGACCAGGCCATCGATCGCGTGCACCGGCTGGGCCAGGTGCGGCCGGTGGTGGTGACTCGGTTCGTGGTGAAGGACACCATCGAGGAGCGCATTCTCGAGCTCCAGCAGAAGAAGAAGCAGCTAGCGCAGGGCGTCATGATGCGCAACAAGGAGCTCCGCCAGATCCGAATCGAGGAGCTCCGCCTCCTTTTCCGCGACTGAGGAGCGAGACGCCTCCAAGAGTGTCGTGCTCTGTGAGTCGTACTGGCCAAGGCAAGGGCAGCGAGCGCTTCACGACGGCGATGGCTGCCTTCAGCCCCTCTTCTTTTTGGCCTTCCCTTCTCTCTCTCTCTTCCTCTTCTGTGATGTACAGCGTTAAATCTGAGTCTCTCCTTGCGTACACCTACCTGAGACCGTCTCGGGTTTGTTGGGTTCAAAGAGGGGCAACAAAACAAACTTATTAAAATAAGATTTGTAAAACTAACTAAGAAAGCAGCCAAAAGCAAGATGGACGCTGATGCGCTGGAGGGGCTGTCGGTTCGGGCGCTCAAGACCATGTTGGACGAGCGTAAAGTGGATTATCGTGACTGCGTGGAGAAGCGTGACCTCGTGCGGCGGGCGCGCGAAACCAGCCATCTTCCGCGCCGTACCACCATTGGCACCCTTGAGTGCATCGCGTTTGATAGCAGCTCTTCCACGCCCGAGTGGGTCGTCGTTGTGCTTCACGTACGTTCTAATCGTGGACCGCGAATTTACGGCTGGCTAATCTCTCTTGTGCAGGGCTATGGTGCCTCTCGCGAGGACCTCGTGCCACTGAGCCAAGCAGCCGCGCAGCAACTGGCCTCGGCCGTAGGGACCGACGCGGCGCCTAGCATGCGCTTTGTGCATCCAAACGCACCCCTCCCGCTCCCCACCGATGGCGGCGCCTGTGCGCGCTCCCTTCCCCCGCCTCCCTTCGCACACGCATCGGCCAAAGTGACTGGGCACCTCACGCCCTGTTTCGCACATTCGTGTGGTTGAACAGCTCCCGGGTCAGGCCGCATGTGGTGGCACATTGACTTAAACGCCATGCTGATGTCCTTCCTCTCCGGCCAGATCACCAAGAACATCCCGCCTGTATGTATGCTGCTTAGCCGTGCTTATGAAATCATAAGCACGGCCTCTGACGTGTGGATAGGGGTTGGCCGAAGCACGACAAGCCGTGGTGGCGATGATTGAGCAGCTGCAACGCGAGACTGGCCTCCCGCTATCTCGATTCGTGCTGGCGGGCTTTTCGCAAGGCGCCATGCTTGCCACCGACGTCGCTCTTCACCTTCCGGAGTCTCCGGCCGCTTTGTGCATCTTCTCTGTGCGATAACTTACAGCTTTTCCTCCTTACTACGCCAAAGAAGCTGCTGACGTTGCGTGGGGCGTGTAGGGCGTTCTTCTGTGCGAGGGCGTGTGGCAACCGCTCATGTCCAAGCGACAGGGCATGAAGGTTCTCCAGTCTCATGGCACGCAAGATCCACTCCTCCCCCAGGTACACTTGCTTATCAATATGGGAGGATCGTGGCGAAAGAGCTCACTCGTGCTCAACTCAGGCGCTTGGAGTGCTCCTCAAGGACAAGTTTGAAGCCGCAGGTGTGGCGGTGGAGTTCATCTCCTTCGCGGGTGGCCATACACTCCCACCTTCTGGGCTCGAGGCCTTCGTGCGCCTGCTCCTCGCAAGCCATCATGCCCTCCACCCAAAGCTGTAACAAGAAAAATAAACAAAATGCAAAACTTCTTTTTGCTGCCTAGTGTTTTGGCGCGAAACAGTTGGCGCAGCTAAACTCGCAAGGCGAAACAGAAAATGGAGCTGGACGAGCACACATCTTCAGTGGGCGAGAAGCGAGGCACAGAAGAGCTTGAGGTGCCGTGGGTGGAGAAGTACCGCCCGAAGAACATTGAAGACATCGTCGGAAATGAAGAAACGGTGAGTCGGCTGAAGATTATCGCCAAGGAAGGCAACATGCCGAACCTCATCCTTGCTGTACGAAGCCCCCACACACAAGTGCCTTGTCTCTATCGAACCTCACCACCCGATTTGCTCAGGGCCCTCCCGGCACGGGAAAAACCACGAGCATTTTGTGCTTGGCGCACGCTTTGCTGGGCCCAAATTACAAGGAGGGCGTGCTGGAGCTCAATGCTTCCGACGATCGGTACCACCCTTTGATCCTCTTACACACTTTGGTTGCGTGGGAGGTTCCCTCAAGCGGTGGTGTAATGCAGAGGTATCGACGTGGTGCGGAACAAGATCAAGATGTTCGCGCAGAAGAAGGTTAATCTCGCCCCAGGCCGGCAAAAAGTTGTTATCCTCGACGAAGCCGACAGGTATGGGCCGCTTGGCGCTGTTCCCTTCCTCGCCCCAACATTCACCCTGTTTTCCTGCTCTTACTGTCCTGCTCTCTCCAGCATGACCCCGGCCGCGCAGCAAGCGCTTAGGCGAACGATGGAGATCTACTCCAACACCACACGCTTTGCGTTGGCCTGCAACATTTCGTCCAAGATCATCGAGCCTATCCAGAGTCGCTGCGCCATTCTTCGATACACACGGCTTGGCAATGAGCAGATCCTCAAGCGACTGCTCGAAGTCATCAAGGCCGAGGGGGTACACCTTCGCCTCGTCTTGGCCCTTTCATTTTGTTCCATCCTTAACCGGGATCTGCCCAATAGAACATCCCACACGCTGATGATGGACTGGAGGCTGTGCTGTTCACGGCCGAAGGCGACATGCGACAAGCGCTCAACAACCTCCAGTCCACCCACGCAGGCTATGGCTTTGTGAACCGGGAGAACGTGTTCAAGGTGCTCTACCTCCAATAACCATTGTGTCAGTTGTCCACTTACAAGGGTCGGCGGTTCCAATGATATAGGTGTGCGACCAGCCGCACCCGATGCTCATCCGCTCCATCATGACCGAATGCGAGGGCGGCAACCTGGACAAGGCTCTCAAGCAACTCACTTACTTGTGGGGCCTGGGTTACGCGGCGGTGGACATCATCGGCACCATGTTTCGCGTCGTCAAGACGATGGACCTGCGGGAGCATCTCAAGCTTGAATTCATCAAGGTGCCCCTCCCCCAACTTCCTCAATGTTGATCCGACATTTCCGAGTGCTGAACACACACGCTCGTCGCTGGCGTGATGCAGGAGATCGGCTTCGCCCACATGAGGGCCGTGAAGGGCCTCAACTCGCTTCTGCAGCTAAAGGCCCTCGTGGCGCGCCTGTGTGCGCTCAACGTCTCTGGCCTCAGCCTGCGAGCGCTCGAGAGCTGAAGAGAACAGAACTGTTCGTGCATAACGAGTAGAAAATCTTGGGGTAAAGCGGCTGTGGGGCAGAGTAGCTTTGATGAAAAGTGGCGATGGTCCATTTTATTAGTCTGCCTACGCAAGGAGCTGGCAGCGACGTCATCACTATGCAAAGCGCCTGTGGAAGCCCCTTGCACGGCGAGAGGGAGAAGAGCTTGCTATACATGAGATGGTCCAAAGCAGTGTGCCCACGGCCAACAAGAGATCCTCGGTTTTGATTGGGCGAGTGAATCTCTCGCTTCTCTGCCGAGGGCCTTTTACTTGCGGTACCAGCTGAGGATGTTCCTCTCGCGAGCGATCTTCTTCTGGAGCTGCATGAGTCCATAGAGGAGGGCCTCAGCAGTGGGCGGGCAGCCCGGCACATAGATGTCCACGGGCACCACCCGATCGCAGCCGCGCACAACTGCGTAGGAGTAGTGATAGTAGCCGCCGCCGTTGGCGCAGCTTCCCATCGACACGACGTAGCGGGGCTCCGGCATCTGGTCGTAGACCTTCCTCAAAGCGGGAGCCATCTTGTTGGTCAGCGTACCAGCGACAATCATCACATCAGATTGACGCGGACTGGCACGGAACACAATGCCGAAGCGATCCATGTCGTAGCGGGATGCGGCGGCGTGCATCATTTCGACGGCGCAGCACGCCAGACCGAAGGTCATGGGCCAAATGGAACCCTTTCGGATCTGCGGTTTTGCAAGTTCAATTAGCCAAGGTAAATGGAGAAAAGGGTGGGGGGGGGTGTGAGGCGCAATTAGTCCGGTACCCAGTTGACAATTTGATCGAGCTTCGAAATGACGAACTCGGTCTTGGTCAGACCAGTGAGAGCCTGCGGCTTGCCGAAGTGGGCCAACTTCTGAGTCACTCCCGATGCCATGGTTGTTTGATGTGAGTTGCTCTGTGGCGAAGATGGGCTTTTTATTCCTGGCTCGTCAGGCACACGGCAGCCGAGCCGAAAAAGGCAGAGAAATTAGGAAAAGCAAAAGAAGATCTCTGCACGCCAGCAACAGATTGGTTCTGGAGTTGACGACGTGACTGTGCACCTACTACAGCTACCTGTCATGCTGAGCATTCCCCTCAAGACTACTGTCAAGGTTGATTTTCTACAACCTCTGCAGCAGTTCATCGCGAGATCATTCTCCAAGGAGCAGCTGCAACAGCACGAGGAAGCCCTCAACCATCTGCATCAATTGCGTGAAGATGTGCGTACCGCGACGGACAAAACTGAGCACACGCGCGAAGTCTTCTGCCGCTACTATGGACTACTGGAAACCGTGGAGAAACGATTTCCCATCAACGAGGAGAACGTACGTGCGCCATTGACCTCCTTGGCCTTGCTCACGTATGAGCGACTTACCCTTGTTCTTGGTCCAGATCAAAATCAACTTTGCGTGGTTTGATTGCAACAAGCGCAAGAAGACAGGTACTTCGCGCGTTGCTCTTTTGCACTTATTGCCGAACGCGCGCTCACGCACGCCCTTGTAGCCCAATACAGTATTCACTTCGAAAAAGCTAGCGTGCTCTTCAACATCGCTGCCATCAGCAGCCAAATCGCCGAGGTACAAAACAGGAGCACACCCGAAGGCCTGAAGAAGGCATCGCACTTCTTCCAGATTGCCGCTGGCACCTTCGAGCAGGTAAAGGGCACTCTCCTGTAGACGAGCGGTGTGGACAATGCTGACAGAGTTCCTGCTGTGTGCCGCTGCAGTTGAAGAGCTACCTCGAAGCGCACCCACAGCAGGCGGTCGGCGCGGATTTCAGCACGGACTTCCTCAACATGGCCATCAACCTCATGCTGGCTCAAGCTCAAGAGTGCTTCTGTGAAAAGGTTCAGTCTAGCATCAATCTCGTGCTTCCACTTGTGTCCGTGATCACGGTCGTTCGGGACCTGACCGGTATTGGTAATGCACAGGCGGCCAAAGACAACATTAGCGCGACGGTGATGGCCATGCTCACGGCACAGACTGCGGACTATTACGACCTCTCGCGGGCCCTGATGGTTGCTTCTTCACTCGCCAACTTTGTGGATGCCGTACTTTGCTCCTCCTCCTATTTAGTAGTTCGGATGCTCGCCCGCACGTGCTCACCCCATGACGGCTGTCAATTTCTCTGTACACACAGAGCTGGTCCCAGTATGCGCAGGTCAAGGTGGCTTACTTCCAGGCCTCGACCAACTACAGCGTGTCAACGGTGCTGCACAGCAAGGACCAGTATGGAGATGAAGTGGCGCGTCTGCAGCTGGCCTACAGCATCCTCACCTCCAACGACCTTTACTGGCCCCTTCGTGCCGTTTCGACAGAGATTCAGGAGTGGTTCAATCGCTTCAAAGAGGCACGTGCCCGTGCGGGCTGACTTTGTTTGGGCGGCCTACAGCAATGATAGTAATGATGTTAACTCGACATTCTGCGGGTCGAGCAGGTAGTAACCAAAGCCAAGGCCACGGCTGAGAAGGAGAACGGCACGATCTACCACGAACGTGTCCCCTCCGCGGAGCAGCTCCCCAAGCTGCCACAAAAGGCTATGGTTAAGAGCCTGCCGTCCCCCGACCTCGCTCTGCCACACGAAAAGGACCCCTTCTCATCGCTCGTGCCCTTCCATATCCTCCAGTCGGCTTCCGTGTACAACGTACGATTCGTCTTCGGTCCGCCTGCATGCTAGCTGTGCTTTTGTAAACACCTCTTCTTGTTGTTGGTTCTCGTCTTCTCGATCACCTCACAGGAAAAGAAGGCCGGCATCGTGCGCGAAACGCTCAAGCAAATGCGTGAGCACAGCGACTTTGCCAAGGGGTGCGCACCAACTCCATTCTGACCCCAATAATATGTCGTCGGGTTCTGATGAGTCTTCTCCTGGCGTAGGTCCCTCGTGTCGATGAACCTGCCGACTTCGATCGAAGGCTCCGGGGACAGGGACCCTCTGCCGGAGGCGCTTCGCGAGAAGGCAAAGACCGTACGGCAGGGAGGTGGACCTGCAGGCATTGAGGAGTTCATCGGCACGCTGAACAAGCTTGCCGAGGAAGCGCGCTTGACCCTCGACAAGGCGCTTCTAGTGCTTGATGAAGAAGAGGAAGACGACAAGCAAGTGCGGGCTAAGTTCACGAGCCAGTGGAACCGGTATGTCCAGCCAGCTGTGTGCGCAAGCCTGCTGAAGAGCTCTCCACTTAACCTCAATCGAACGTTGGACTTTTGTTCAGACCTCCATCGCACGCGCTGACGGCCGAACTGCGGCAAGAGGGAGCCAAGCTGAGGAGCAACCTGGAGGTCGCCCAGAAGTCAGATGCCTTCATCACCCAGAAGTTCGACGCCCACCGACCCGGCATGGAGGGCCTCGTCTTGTCGGAGGTGCGCCCCTCTGCTGTTCTTTTTTCTCTCCCAAGAGCGCGTGGAGCATAATCTGAGCCGGTGTTGATGATGCATGCGTTGCTTGGGCAGGCCGAGCTCCAAAGCCTTCTGCCTGCAGTTGAAGAGCTTCCGGCAGAGGCTCAGGAGCCTGTGGAAGCCCTCAGGGAGGGCTTGGGCTACCTGGACTCGTGCATCGCCGAACGCAACGCGCTCGAAGCCGAGCTGAAACGCATCGCCGAAAGCGTACTTGCCCTCCCCCTCCTCACGCTGACTGGGGTGGTCACCTTCTTTTGCCAACACTACCGCGTTTGACACGAACCGACAGGACGACGTGACGGGATTGCTGCTGTCGACGCCCTACCCCCACGAAGTGATCTTTGCGCAGGAGCTCCGGAAGTACGATCCCATCCAGGCCAAGATCCGAAACAACCTGACCGAGCAGTCCAAGCTGCTGGAGACTATCAGCGTACGCCATCCGCCTGCACAAACTTCAACCGGCTGACTGACTGAGGAATAATCGGGTGTACAGAATGAAAACACAAGGTTTGTAAATATCAAGAGCCGAAGCGCTCAGTCACGCCGGCGGCTCGAACTCCTCTCTCAGTTGGATGAAGCCCACACGACCTTCACTGAGCTTCAGAAAAACCTTCGGTACGCGTGTAATATCTCTTTGGAGAGCTTTGCGCTTCCGTGCTCAACCACTTCTCTTCCTCTCTCTCTCTCTCTCTTCTCTGTGATTGGCACGGTAGGGAGGGCATTGAGTTCTACTCCAACTTCAGCGACGTTGTCAACAGCTTCCGTACCAAGTGCAACGACTTTGTCTTTGCCCGCCAGCAGGAGAAGAAGGACCTCCTCGCCCGACTCCAGTCCGCCGCCCGCCCGACTTATCAGCCTGCTCCAGCTGCGAGCGCCTACGCTCCGTACTTTTCATCTCATCCTCGTGCTTAAAGTGCAGCAAACTCACGCTCACCGATGCCTTGTGATGCGTGCCCCTTTCGGATGGCAGGTCCACATCTGCCTACCCAAGCGCGGCGCAGCCCACGTTCGGGTACCAGGTACGCACGTGCGGCGAGTCTGTGAACGTACAAGCCGGTATTCATCCTCTTTCTTCTTCATGGCGCGCAGATCCCACAACAGCAGCAGCAACAATCTCCGCTGGCGCCGGGCCTGGTGCGGCCTCTGGCGGCGAGCGATGCCGGACCGATGCCGGGCGCTTGGCAGCCGTACATGACGCCCGTCTATCAGACGACCACGTCTGCGCCGCCGGCCTACCAGATGCCGCCCTCTGGGTATTCGGGACAGCAACAGCCACAGTCGCCCTACGGCGCTTACCACCGGCCATGAGAGTAGAGGAGAGGGGTGTGGCGCAAATGAAAAGGGAGCTGCTTGAACTTTCGCGTTGCCACCAGGCACCCACTCTTCAGTTCGTAAGTTGTCGACGACAACCTGGGGCCCAGCGTTTTACACAAGAGTTTTTCTGCGCCAACACGGAAAAATAACAAATCTCAGAACCAAGAACCTCACCCACGCTCCACGCATCCCCGCTCAGACGACCCTGTGACCATGGCTGATGGAAAGCGCGCTGCCCTTCTTCTGCGCAAGCAGCTCAAGGGTATCGCCAATGTCATGCTACCATTTCTGCTTGTGATTCTTCCCCCTTAGCCTTTCTTTTCACGCAGAGCTTCAGAAAAATCCTGTTGAGGGCTTCTCGGCTGGCCTCCAGGAAGACAACATCTTCAAGTGGGAGGTGATGATCGTTGGCCCCGCAGACACCCTCTAGTACTGTTTCCACCTTGCCCTTCTAGTAGTTCTCTTTGCTTATGAGGGTCCACTGTGCAGCGAGGGAGGCTTCTTCAACTGCACTCTGGAGTTCCCGCCCGAGTATCCCGATCTTCCTCCTGTTATGAAATTCGTGACTCCCATTTGGCACCCCAATGGTATGTTGTCGAACCTCCTGTCATGCCTTTCTAGAAGGCCTTGATGCTCAACGATGCTTTTGCAGTCTACGCTGACGGCAAGGTCTGCATCTCCATCCTTCACCCTCCGGTATGTTCCTTGTCCTAACGGCCTTGGATGCAGAGTGGGCCTTCATTTAAACTCTTTCGCGCGATGGTTTGTACAGGGTGATGATGAGTTTGGCTACGAGAAGGCTAGCGAGCGGTGGACCCCTATTCACACAGTGGAGACTATCCTTGTCAGCGTCATCTCCATGCTTTCCGATCCCAACGATGAATCGCCCGCTAACCTCGAAGCCGCGGTACGTGGTACCATTCCTTGCCACTGTTGCAAACTACTCACTTTGTTCTTCTTTACTCTCTTGCGAACATTAGAAACAATGGCGAGAGGACAAGGCCGGATTCAAGAAGAGGGTGCAGCAGTGCGTGCGCAGGTCGCAAGAGATGATTTAAATCGTGTTCGTTCCTCGAGTGGCTCCGCGTTCCATCTCCAGGTGGTTCTCTGCGTCAGTGAAACAGCTGTTGTAATGTGTCTCCCTTCTGTCGTTGCTTGTTTTGCTGGTAGAGACCCTTTTCTTCTCTTTGCATAAAACGTGTTCTCAGGTACAAAAGGCCTTCAGGCAAGCGCCCTTGTGCCCCGATCGTGGGCTGGTCCTGAACACTTGATCCATCCTTGGCCCGTTACTGCCGGCGGCGTTGCGGCCCTAAGCGGGTGGACAGCACTAGCAAATGGTCATCGCCATGCGGCCCTGCGCACTTTAGGCGGCGTACCTCAATTTTTTAACGGACGGAGCTTCGCTTATTTCAGTTCTCCCGAAGAGGAACGGGCAAACACAGCGGCAAGCTGGCAGTTTCTCTTTTACCACAAGATGAGTGAGCGAGAAGGTGCGTTGCTTGCGGAGCGCCTGGGCATGCACTTGGCTGACTTCTGTGCTCGCCAGCGGAAAAACCCATCAAAGATGAGAAGGAGCAGGCCGGCGCCGAAGAGGAAGATTCCAGCGATGATGAGACGACCTCGAACGCCGGTACGCAAAACAACCCCGCTGGTTTGCATTCTCACGCTAACGCCCAATAGCTCTCAAGCTGCTGGAGCAGCTTAAGGGCCTCTCCCTTGGGGACATGAGGTTCGCCCTCCTTACTTTCATTTTTGTCAACCTGCATTCCTCCATTCGGACCTGGTTTGCACTTTCAGGGCACTCCTGCATGCGCCACCACAGCCTGAGAAGGTCCTCACCGAACCCACCCTTGCCGGCGTGGCTGAAGCCATCAAGGAGAGCAAGTGTACGCTAGCTCCCTTTGGCGTGTGTGCCAGCGTTGCGGGCTGAGTGTTGACATCGGCTTCCTGTACTCGACGAGAAGGTCGCAATGTGGTCGTGATGGCAGGTGCGGGCATCAGCGTGGCTGCAGGGATTCCTGACTTCCGCTCGCCTGGCACCGGCCTCTACGACAATCTCCAGGTCAGTTGCCGTCACCCCTGGATGGGTGTTGAGGTTCTCCACTGTTAACGCCCGCGAACAGAAGTACAATCTGCCGCACCCGACCGCGGTGTTTGAGTTGAACTACTTCCGGACCAACCCCAAGCCGTTCTACATGCTCGGTAGACCCATCATCACCACCTGTGGTGTTCAAGGTTGATGGCCGCGGCTCACTCTCACCATGGTCCGTATGACGTGGTGTGAATAGCCAAGGAGCTCTACCCGGGTAGCTTTGTTCCCACGCCCGCCCACCACTTAGTCAAGCTGCTGCACGATAAAGGCATCCTGCTGCGCGTACGGCACTTGAGCGTTTTATTTTTCTTTTTTCTATAATTATTGAGAAAAGAAAACTCTTGCTGACCTGGTCTCCGCCCATCCCAGGCCTACACGCAAAACATTGATGGCTTGGAGCGGATCGCTGGCGTACCGGATGAGAAGATCATTGAAGCTCATGGGTAACCTTGCCAGCTCATCCCAAAGCGTTGCTGCTGTTGTTTGAAGGCTTCTTTTGACTTGTTTTTTCCTTGTGCGCCCTGGCAGGTCCTTCCATTCGGCCCACTGCATCGACTGCAACACCGAGCACGAGCACGACTACGTCAAGGGTAAGTGATAAGGCCTTTTCGTGATTTGAGGACTTCGTGGTGGCCTCCACGACGGAGACGATGCCTTTCTTACTAGGCTCGTCTGTATGCGGGGTCCGCGCACAGACAAGGTATTTAGCGACGAGGTGCCCAGGTGCCGAAGCTGCCAGGGTCTCGTCAAGCCAGACATCGTCTTCTTTGGCGAGTCGCTGCCTGCGCGCTTCTTTGGCTGCGCTGCTGTCGGTACTTCATCATCCCTCTCCCACCGCTCGCAGTGAATATTCAGACTGATTGATTTGTGTCTCCTCTTGCGTTGGTGGTGATTGGGCGCAGACTTCAAGGAGTGCGATTTGTTGATCGTGATGGGCACCTCACTGCAGGTCCAGCCGTTCGCGTCCCTCGTCCACAAAGTGTCTTCTTCCTGCCCTCGTCTCCTGATAAACCGCGAGGTACCTCACTGCCCCTTTTTCTTCGCCTGTGATCGGTCCATTCAGTGTTGAATGTGGACACTTCTATTGTAGTCGGTGGGCGAGGCCGGGAACCCGCTGATGGCGCTCATGGGCATGGGTGGTGGTGGCTTCAACTTCTCCGCGCCCGACAACGTGCGCGACGTCCGCTGGCTCGGCGATGTTCAGGAGGGTATGCCTTGCCTTTTCATGCCGCTCGTTCAACAAACGCGTCTGTCTCACGCAGGAGACATTAGGCGCGCATGAGCTGGTGAAGCTGCTCGGTTGGGAAGAGGATTTCCAGAAGCTGTTGACCACCGCCAAGGCCGCTTCCCCCTTGTGAGGAGAGCCCAGACAGGCAGGATCCCATGTATTCTCATTCGGACGAACAACAAGGCACTAAAAGAAAATGGAGCAGCCCCATCCCACTCTGCTGGACGTTCTACTTGTTGTATGCTGTGCTGACCGACCTGACTCCGCTTCCACGTGGAGCGGATGTCGCCGAAACACGCGGATCATTTCTAGCAATTCTGAGTATTTGTTAGTCGCGCGAGTCCGGGCAAGGAGGCCGGCACGCACCGGCAAACTAAGCTGTTCAACTCCACCCCCTTCGGTCCGGGCACGAGGACCGGGCCACAACACACGCACCAGCACTGTTGATTGAGCGAGAGTATGGACGAGTCGATAGAGGCACAGGCATGTTCTGGGCGATACTGCGTCCGTCCTGCCGCGACGGTGAGCAAAGAGCTCTCGCTCCATCAACAAGTTTTGGCCGCTACCGCAGGCGGCATTGCCACAGCCCTCTTTGGTTCGTGTTGCCGAACCCTCACCCGCATGTGGCGATTTTTAAGATTATATTATTAATCTCTGCATCTGGGCGCCCAATCCTGCAGTTACGCCGTTCGACGTGGTAAAGACGCGCCTACAGGCCCAGTTCGACCCAGTCAGCCCTAGCAAGAGGTTGACCCGCTCCTCCACCGCGGCGGTGCCCCTCCACTTCTCCGGCACCAAGGCACGTCTTGCTTCCCTTTCTCCTTTCCTTCCCACCACCAATGGTGTGCTTTTTTATTTATTGTGTCGGTTGCACGACCTCACGTGGGCTGTACGTGGTGAGGCGAGCACAGGATGCCTTTGTAAAGATAGTCCAAGTTGAGGGAGTCCGCGCCCTGTGGCGTGGGCTCACCGCTGCTCTGGTGCTCACCGTGCCCGCCAACTCCCTGTACGCCTGCACAGAGTGTGAATGGCTTCTTCTCGGTGAATGGCTGCTCTTGGCTAACATGGCCGCTCCTTGCGCACAGTTACTTCATGCTCTACGACCGAACGAAAAGTCGATTTGATCGAACGTTGCCGGCCCTGGCGCCCGTCTTTGCTGGTACGTGAGATGCGTGCGCCTGTGGTGCACAGGTTCGGAGGACGCTCTTGACACGCCCTCCTTCGCGTGTAGGACTCGTGGCGAGGTCCATCACCGTGTGCTTCACAGCTCCACTAGAGCTCATGCGCACGTACGTGCAATCGCACGCCAAGTCAGCACAAACACAACAAAGTGCGCGCCTCACCCACCACACAACGCTAAACACCTGCTAACATGGACTGCTTGAGTCTGGGCAGGCATCACGCGAATCATGGCCGACTTGGTGCGCAGTCGCGGGTTTGTACATTTGTGGACGGGTCTGGGTCCGACCTTGTGGCGAGACGTTCCCTTTTCAATTATGTACGACCATCTCCTCTTTTTGTTTATCTTCCCAAGCTCGTTTGCTCATCTCCCGCCTCTTTCAACAGTTACTGGAGCTCCTACGAATACATCAAGGATGCCATCCAACCAGGCGACAAGGTTCCACCCGTCTCTAGTCTCCTCGACGATGAAAAGGTAGACTGATTCTGGCGTGCATGGGCTGGGCGAGTAGCGCGGGTTCCTGGTCAATTTTGTGTCGGGCGCGGGAGCGGGCTGCTTGGCGGCCAGCTTCACCACGCCCATCGACGTCGTTAAGACGCGACGACAGATGTCCATTGGTTCCGCCGCCACGGACTGCCCAGTACCCACCCCTTTCTTGCCGGCACGGCACAATCGCAAACTGGAACTCACTTTCGCTTTCGTGTGGTGGTGTGTGGCAGCACTACCCGCCGTCATCGCGTGCAATCCTGCGAGCGATCGTGGAAGAGGAAGGCGTGCGCGGTTTGTTCAAGGGCATCGTCCCGCGCACGGTCAAGGTAGCCCCAGCGTGTGCCTTAATGATCGCCAGCTACGAGTTCTTCAAGCAGCTCTTCCTCGCCGACCACCCACCACGATGACCAAGCCTTCTTCTTCCGCTTGGGCAATAAAAAGGAGGAACTCTGAACTAATGTTTTGGGCACAATCAAGTGCGTATTTGATTTTACCCAGCGCACCAGCCAGGGCTCGTGCACACGCGTGCGTTACAGGGGAGAGGGAATGGAAGGTGGCCTACATGGGATGCTTAGGCAAAGGCGGAGAGGATGTTGAGCCTGGCGACGAACTCGTCGACCTTGGCGGCGTTGAGGGAACCGCCCTCGATCATGCGGGTAAGCCTCTCAGTTTCCGTGGCGATGTAGTCCGGCTTGGTCTGGAGGAGCTCCAGCGCCCTCACGTAGATCTTGGCGTGCTTGGCAGCCGCACCGGTGAGACCGGCGGCGACCTCCTTGGCCTTGGTGAGGATAGCGGCCTTGTCCTTAGCGTCGGCAAAGTTCTCGACCACAGCATCGAGATCGGCAACACGGCCCACGTTGGGGCCCGGGCGGCCGTTGGCCTGGCGGTCCACGCCGGCCTTGTCGTTGATGTAGGACACGAACGAGGACAGATCCCTGCCACCGTCGTAGTCAATGGGCGAGGTCTTGTCGGACTTGGGGAACCACTTCAGGGTCGGGTAGCCCTGAACACCATAGGTCTGGCAAATGGCCGAGTTGGCATCGCAGTCTGTGCGCATCAGCAGAGGCGAGGTCAGAACGGGTTGTTGGGGCCAAGAAGCATCATCACCCGCTTGGAGAGGCTTCAAACAACGTACCAACTTTGGCAATCTTGACGCCGGGCTCGTTCCTGTAGACAGCACCGACCTTCTCGTACTCGGGGGCGAGCTTCTTGCAGTGGCCGCACCACGGGGCGTAGAACTCGACGAGGGCGTCAGAGTCGTGGTCAACAATCTCGCGTTGGAAGTTGCTGTCCGTAAGAACAGTCACGTAGCTGGGGGGAGCGGGAGCCCTCTTGGCCTTGATGCCGGTCTTCTTTTCAATGAAGGAGATGAGGTCATCCTCAGACCTGCCACCCTCGTACTTCTCCGACTCGTCGGCGTCGCCGTTGGGGAAGAACTTGAGCGTGGGGAAACTGCAGAATGCCAGATGCATCATGTGAGAAAAATCACATTCAAGTGAACTGGTGCAGAGCGCTGTTCATACCCCTTCACGTCAAAGCGGGAGCCGAGCTCACGGTGAGCATCAGCATCAACCTTGGCGATGACGACCTTGTCCTTGGCGTGAGCGAAAGCGTCGGCAAAGACCTCGTACACCTACAAGCCCAATTTCACCAGTGAGAAACGGCAGAATTCGTGAAAAGGTTAGAGACGGCGTACAGGAGCGAGGCTCTTGCAGTGGCCGCACCACGGGGCGTAGAACTCGATGAAGGCGGGCTTGCTGCCATCAATAACGGTGTCGAAGTTCTCAGGGGTGAGATCAACCACGTTGCTGGCGGTGGCAAAGGCCAAGAGCGCCGAGAGCAAGAGGAAGGGAAGAAGGAAGCGGGCCATCTTGTCGGTTATGCGATGCAGGCTGCAACTTCAAAATCCAGCCGCGGCACACCACACCCAAGGCCAGCCACCGTGGCTGCCCTTCATTGGTGGCATCTTTCTGTCGACACAACGAAACGCCGAGATGAAAAAAGTTTCGAAACTGTTTCGCTAAGCCTAAGGCACACGACAGCGTACTGTCGATCTGCACCAAATCGCGAAGCGTACAGACATGGACCCAGCATCGTACTCTAACGTGCACGAGGTGCGCACGAGCAATCTGCACATCGAGCTCAATGTTGACTTTGATCGCCATGTCCTCGGCGGGTAAGCCCGTGCCACCTTCGCCTTCACCCGGTCGTTTTTGTAATACTGATGTCAAATGCCTGTGCAGTCACGTTGATCTCGCTCTTGAGTCGCTTGTTGATGGACTCAAGAATGTGGTGCTCGATACTCGCGATCTTAAGATTTCTGCTGTGGCGAGCATCTCTTCTGGTTCTCCGCAGCCTTTGCAGGTATTGGACTTCGGATCTTTCCGGCAACGAGTGGCCGACTAACAGCAAACACTCTGCAGTTCGCCATGGGCCAAAAGAGCGACGCCTTTGGCCAGGCGCTCGTCATCACTCTGCCTGAGGCGCAGGCTTCGGGTTCGCACTTCACCGTACGTGTGGAATACGAAACAAGCTCCACCGCTTCCGGCCTGCAGTGGCTGCCGCCCAGGTAGCTCCGTAATCATCCCTGCTCCTCCAGTATGTTGGACTGATTGGAGAGCCTTCCCAACGCAGCCAAACCGAGGGCAAGAAGCATCCCTACTTGTTCAGTCAGTTCCAAGCTATCCACTGCCGCTCCGCCGTGCCGTGCCAGGATTCGCCCTCCGTGAAGGGTTCGCTCTCCCTTAATGTGCTACAAATTCTGTGGTTGACTGGCTAACGTGCACTGTTTCTTGACTCAGCTTCCTACACCGCGCGCATCACTGTTCCCCAGCCTCTCGTCGCTCTCATGAGTGCCCTCAGCGGTGTGTACCAACACTAACCTCCTTTATCTTCTTATTTCCACTGACTGTTCCGTCTCTCTTTAAGTTGGCGAGACCGAGCAGGATGGCAAGAAGACGTTTTCCTTCCAGCAGAAAGTGCCCATCCCGGTACGCCTCCTCTACGTCGCTCGGTAGGAGGTGGTTGCTGCTTGAGCCTGATGTATTCTTTGGCCCGCCGTCCATTCTGTAGTCCTATCTTGTGGCCATCGTGGTTGGCAACCTCGTCTCCCGCGACATTGGACCCAGGTCCAAGGTCTGGACCGGTACGAAGCCCTGATTTGTGCTGCTGTTGCCTCCAAGGCCGCCTCATTTCGATTGCTTTTTCTTCTGACCTCCTATGCCTTTTAGAGCAGGAGAAGGTGGAGTCTGCTGCCTGGGAGTTCTCGAACACAGGTACGTTGTTGAGTCAAACAAACCAATAGAATAGAGAATAACTTGAGTATCTGTGCCCTGGCTCTCTACAGAGGACTACTTGAAGGCCGCGGAGGAGCTGCTCACACCGTATGAGGTAATACATCAATCCTTTTAATCATGTGACTTTCACTTATGTTTAAAACTAATGAGTACACGCCACGCGCACATGACTGAACTAGTGGGGCCGCTATGACGTGCTTCTGCTCCCGTCGAGGTATGCTTTTGATGTACTTGCCTATGGTCGAGCTCTTTGACCTCTGTCTTACACGCGTGACATATGACAGCTTCCCTTATGGTGGCATGGAGAACCCCTGCCTCACCTTTGTGACTCCGACCCTCCTGGCTGGCGACCGCTCGCTCACGGACGTTGTGGCGCACGAGATCGCCCACAGGTTAGTTTGAATTATCCTCCTGGGCCGTTCCGCTCCACCTTTCTCTGCTTGCCGCGCTCACTAACATCGATTTCTCAGCTGGATGGGCAACCTTGTGACCAACCGCACTTGGGAGCACTTCTGGTAGCATTGCCCTTCTTCTCATAGGTTGTTTAAGTGAAAGACACAATGCTGACCCATTATTGAATCACGTGCAGGCTGAACGAGGGGTTCACGGTCTTTGTCGAACGTAAGATCATCGGTATGTTGATCCTTGCTGACCTGCTAAATTCTCTTTTCCCAAGTGCAACGCGACTGACACACCACACAGGTCGTCTGCGTGGTGAGGCTCACAGGCAATTCAGCGCTCTGCTCGGTAACCACGCCCTTGTCGACTCCATCACCCACTTTGGAGACGAGCACCAGGAGTTCACGAAGCTCGTCCAAAAGTACAACTTCCCTTCGCAAACAATGTGACCATTCGATCTGAACTGACCTGATTCCTCTCGCTTCTTTTGCAACAGGCAACAGGGAGTTGATCCTGATGATGTGCGTTCCCCTGGATGTCGCCATTAGAATGTTTTATTTTGACTTTTTTCTTCTTTCCATTTGTCTTCTCAGGCCTTTAGCTCTGTGCCTTACGAGAAGGGAAGCCAGGTACGTTTCTTGCCTCGACCTCGACTTTCTCAACACTGTAAAGCTAACCAACAACATGACGCATTTTGCAGTTCCTCTATTTCTTGGAGCTTACCGTGGGCGGTCCGGCCGTCTTCGAGCCCTTCCTCAAGGCCTACGTGAACAAGGTACATTCGCTCTCCAAACAACACCATCTGGCGTTCACTAACTTGTTCTCGTCACGCACGTTGCAGTTCGCGAACACGACGCTGGTCTCCGACGATTTCAAGAACTTCTTCATCTCCTACTTCACCGGCTTGCCCGACTTTGACCAGTCCAAGCTGAAGGCCATCGATTGGGACGCCTGGTTCTACCAGCCCGTACGTAGATCAAGTGGCCTCGGCCACGCGCGGCACTCTAGCTGCGGCCCTTTGTGCAGACCATTGACAGAGAACCTTTTCTGTCGCAGGGCATGCCCACTGTGGACATTCTGTCCAAGTTCGACGACTCGCTCGCTGTGCAGTCGAACGAGCTCGCCAAGAAGTGGCTCTCCTCTGATGAGCCGCAGGCGCAGGCTGCCGACATTGAGGGCTGGTCCACGCCCCAGCTCGTCGCGTTCTTGGAGAAGCTGACCGTTTCGGCGGAGGGCGTGAACGCGCGCAAGCTCGAGCTGATGGACAAGACCTACGCGTTCACGCAGTCGCGCAACTCGGAGGTGCGGTTCAGGTGGTATACGCTGGCCATCAAGCACGGCTATGAGGCCGTCTACCCGAGCGTGGTGAGCTTCCTTAAGGAGCAGGGCCGCATGAAGTTCGTGCGTCCCCTCTACCGCGACCTCTTCCGCGCGCAGGGCGTGCCCAAGCAGCTCGCCCTCGACACCTTTGGCACCCACCGGGAGGCCTATCACCCCATCGGTACACCCCGACTTGCCCTTTCTTTCATTCTTGTCCAGAGCGTTGCCTACTTGTGCGGGCGACTGATGAGCATCGACCTCTACAGCGTCCAAGATGATCGCCAAGGATCTGGGCCTGGCCTAAAGTGCTATTGGGAGCCTCCTCTAGACGCAGTTGGTTGCGTATGTTTGTGCAGAGCTGGCCCAGCGGTGTTCGCCTTTTACACGTAAATGCACACGACGCTGCAAACAAACTGCGTTCACGAGACACGCGACGTCCTTTTTCCTTTGGCCTTTTTCTTGTTGCGGCTTTCTTCATGTCGTTCTTCCACAAAACACATTCGCGCGGAACCACCCGAACTCGCATCCACTCAAACGGCGAATTGGGCGTAGAAAAGAGGAATAACACGATTGCAACGACGCCTGAGTTGTCGAATCGAACTAGCCAGGCAGATTAATCAGTAATTCTGTTTAGAGCTTGCTTCATTCCATCGAAACAACATGCAAGAAGGTGGCTACGAAAAGGTAGAGGCGGAGGCACCACGAACGTGGTGGGGCTGGGGCTCATCTTCCACCTCCAGCGCCGACTTATCCACCTCGGCAACTCAGCCACCTTCTTCGGGCGGTGTTGTGTTCTACCCGCCGTGGCGAACCGAAGTGCTGCGGCAGGTCAACGTACGTGATGGCCTCCAACGCCGTCCCTTCGTCGACCTCATCCGCCAGCGTACGCATGTCAAACCAATCAATCGGTTACCATCTTTTTTTTCTGTATTGTGTGCTTTGCTGAGGCGAAGGGCACCTTCTTGGTGGCCCACACATGTGTGCAGAGCATGTCTTCGTGAAAGAGAGGACCATGATGCGTGACAAAATGTACATGTTGGACAAGGAGGTGCTGCACCTTAAGCAGCTCATCGGTGAACTCAAGCGGCCTGATGGTGACACGACTGCAGGCGATGGGTGCGCGAGTCGTCACCTCCTCTATGAGTCATCATGATCTCCAGGTGGAGATGTCCAACCTCTGACAAATTTCTTTATCTGCCGCACAGGGATGTACAGCGGCTGCAGCAGGAGCTCACAGAATGCTACAAGCGAAACTCGGAGACGGCGCAGGAGGTGATTGAGCTCAACCGAAGGGTTAAGGAGCTCACCGAAACTCTCAACGCCAAACAAGACCAGTGCGCATGCGCCCCTCCCCTCACCACCCGCTCAATACTCGTTGTCATCATCGACGTCGTCCTTGAGTTGCGTCTGTTGTGATTCTGATTTATGCGGTCCAATATGACAGGCTGGCTGAAAACGAGCGCATCTGTGAAGCCTTGAAGGACGAGCTTCGGGGGAAGGTGGGTGCCCTCCGAACGTTGACTCCTGAGCTCGAGTCTCTAAAGGTACGTTTGTCTAGATCCCCGGGTCTACGCCGCTGCAGCTCTCGCCTGACAAGACTTGAACCGGCTACGTGCTCAACACAGGCCGAGCTGGCGCGCTCTGAGGATCGCAACAAGAAACTCGAGGAAGAGAATGCACACATGCTGACCCAATGGAAGCTCAAGAACTCGGAAGACGCGCGCAAGATGAACGAGGTCAACGAGTTCTTCCAGCAGATGCAGCACATGCAGCACCTGGCCAAGAACCCACCCGGCCACTCTAGTGACAGCTCGATCGAGGCCGTGGCGGCGGTCGGGGAGGACCGCCGTAAGGGGCGTGCCCATGCTGGCAGCAGCGTTCCACGACGAGCGGCCACCCAACTGGTACGCGTCCTTGGCGTCCTTGTCTCAGCCACCTCCACAGTGCTGGTAGCTAATGTGGTGATGTGTGACAAATCATTTGATTTGAGCAGAGGGCTCACACAGGCGATGTGACATCGGTGGCCTACAGCGCGTCAGGCGATCGTATCGCCTCGGGCAGCACCGACATGACGGTCAAGATCTGGGGCCTCAACGGCGATCTGCAGTCCACTCTCACAGGTAATACGGGTGTGGATATATTTTGCTTTGAATTATTCTTCAACTTTTCTTCCAATTTCAAACGCAGGGGCCAAGCTCGCCATCACGCAAGTCGAATTCGCGCCAGAAGACAGAGACCTGGTGTTGGCCTCTTCCTGCGACAATGTGGCGCGCGTGTGGAGCGTCAGCAGCGGCAAAGTCAAGCACACCCTGCGCGGTCATGTGGCCAAGGTACCTCCTCATACAAACATCATTCTGGCGTACGCTTGCTTCCGGGGAGGGCCCTCACATGCAAGGACAGGTGACGGGCTCCACATTCATGTCGGCCGGCAAGGTGATTACCGGGTCCCACGACCGGACGGTCAAGGTGTGGGACCTGGACAAGGGCTACTGTGTGCGCACCGTGTTCTGTTACAACCCGTGCAACGCCGTGGCATTCGTGGGCCGCAGCCTGCTGTGCTCGGCCCATGTCGACCGCCGCATCCGGCTATGGGACCTCAAGACCTCGGACGCCGTAGGCGAGGTCCAGGACGTGCAGGCCAAGCAGGTACATAACCACGGTAGTACCCGGCTCCGTGCACCTGAACGTGTTTGTGTCGACAGGCCACCAGCATATCGTGGACGCCCGCGTGTGAGGACATGGTCCTGACCACGGCGCCCGACAACACGGCTCAGCTCATCGACCTGCGGAACCTCAAGTCCGCACAGATTTTCCGAGTACTGCTTCCCTCTTCCCCTTCATCCTTCACTTAATAGCTCACAAGGTGCTCGCCGTCGGCCCGCAATCCGCTACAGCCACCCCAGGGCGGGGTGCTGTCACCACAGGCCTGCCTGAGCGCCGACGGCAACTTCGTGGTGGCCGGCTCCACCACAGGCGGCATTTTTGTGTGGAACACGCACACGGGCGCGCTCGAGGCCAACATCGCCGAGGGCCACCAGTACGTCGCCCCGGTCCTACTGCGGAGCTGCCGTCTCTTATTCCTTCCCTTCTTTAGGGCTGGCGTGAGTTGCTGCACGTGGAAGCTGAAGGGCAAGCCGCTCGTGACGGGCGGTTCAGATGCCTCGCTGCTCATCTGGTCCTCATGATCATCATGATCTCTTCCGCCCCCTTTGCACATAAACAACACATTGACGATAAAAGATTGGTCCGCGCCTCGCTTGCTGCCAATCAAGCCCAATCAAGCCCAAGAAAGAGACCTGCGCCAGCACACACACACAGATGCTACAGTGCAGAACAGAATACAACAGCAGTCTTGAGCCCAAGAAGACAAGGAAACAAGGAAGAGAGCAGAGGAACACAAGATCCGTCGACGCGGCAGCACGTGCGGAGACTTGCTTACTCGTCGCCAGTGCCCTCGTCCCAGCCGCTGCTGGCGAAAATAGAGTCGAGGGCGTTCATCTGCTGCTTCAGGATGTTGACCGCCACCGCCGTGGTGTCCTTGCTGATGGGGCTCAGCAGGTGGTGCTGCTCGCGCGCGTCAGGCGATGAAGAGAAATGCGTCCGGGCGAGTTGGGTTGGGTGGGTGGGGGGACCAACCTTGAATCGGGAGTCGAGCTTGACGATGCTCTTGGCCGTCTGTGTGCTCACGTCGGCCGCCATGAACTTCTTGTAGACGTGCTCCAACAGATCGCACAAACTGTAGATCACCTCGAAGTAGTCCAGGTTGGACGGCTGGACGCAGCGCACGCCATCGGTCACCAACAAGATGGCGATTGAGCAGGAGAGACGATCAGGCGTGTGAGATGTGGACACGTACGACATTGGGAGTGGTCAAGTATTCCGTGCGGGCCGACCCTGGGGCCGTCACGCGAACGTCCTTGCCGCTGCTTGCGCCCAGATCCTTCATTTTCTGCTCCATCACAAGGCCCACGTGCGTGCTGCTTAGCAGGTGTGCCTCACCGAAGAAAGAAGAGAAAGCGCACCCCCTTTGAATCGACGGCGCTCTCGAATTCGTTCCAGAACGTTGCGATGGCGTCCACGTAGGCGGTACTGCGTGAAAAAACTGGGTCAGCCAGGGGTTGCATAGGGAAAAGAGGAACTAGGAGCGTCGCACCCTGCCTGGAGCGTGAGCACGGGGGCCAGGCTAATGCCCACGTAGAACCACTGCTCCGCACTAGTTCATGGTTTTTCGATTGGGAAGAATGAAAACTTGATCAAAGAGCGAAACGACAAGGGGGGGGGGCGAAAAAGAACGCACCGAGCCTGCAGGACGTCTTTTTTCTCTTTCGAGTAATATTGATAAATATCTTCTTTGGTGAGGAAGACGGTGTTCATCCAAGGGGCGCTGCCCTGGTACACCCGCTTAACGTAATCAAAATTTTTGAGCCTCTTTGTGACGAGCTTTTCCACTGACTCGAAGTCATCCATCCTGTCTTGTTGGTGTGTCTTTTTTAATTTCGTGTTTTCCTCTCTCTTTTCCCCTCGTTGAGAAAGCAATAAGCCCTTTTTTCTGAGCAGCTTCGTTCATTGCAACGTCATGGACATCGACAAAGGCAAAGGGAAGTTGCACGACGATGGCGAGGATGGCATTCTGGTTGCCGAGAGCGGTATGGAAGACGCAGGAGTCGCCGCGCAAACGACTGACGGCAACCTTTTCTTATAACAGAACACTTACAATTTATTGACTGACGGGAAACGGCCAGGTGCTGGGCAAGAAGAAGGCCTCGTTCGCCGAGAAGCTCGTGAGCGCGTTCTTTGCTGGCGTAGCACATGTGGGCATCGTGTACTATGGGCGCGAGCTCGCTGGCATCGCCAAGACCTCCGGTGCGCCGAGTTGGGTGTCCACCACGTGTGCAAGAGCACAAGCTCACCACATTTTCGTACACAGGGTTGCCGTTGGGTCAGTTGGTGCTATTGCAGCTGGTCTACGAGGCCTCTGCGGCGTGCACCAGCATCGTCGTCCCGCAAGACCCGAGACAGGCCTCGACGCCGCAGCATATCCGCACGATGGACTGGGGAATGGAGTTCCTCCGTCCGCTCTCCATCGAGGTGGACTTCCAGCGAAACGGGCGCACTCAGTACTTGGCCACCTCGTGGGTCGGCTATGTCGGCGTCCTCACCGGTAACCCTCCCCAGATCTTGCTATTGAAGGCGCATAGAATTCTCACCTTCCACTCGCCAACATGTGCAGGGCTGCGGCCGCAAGGCTACTCGGTCTCTGTCAACTTCCGCGTGACGAGCGGGGAGTATTGGAAGAACATCAAGAAGGCCGTCTTGCGCGCCTGGCCCATCGGTGGGCGCCGCCTCCTCGAATTCCCGATGCCAACGCTCGCATGATCGCACAAGCCTCATGTTTGCGCGACCTCTCCTCTACAGGGTTCCTGGTGCGTGAGGTGCTCGAGTCTGAGGCCGCCTTCTCACGCGCAGTCGGTGCGCTGAGCGCGTCGGAGCTGATCGCGCCAGTCTACTTCACCGTGTGCGGTGTGGCGCCCGGCGAGGGCGTCCTCCTCACGCGCGACCGCGAGTCCGTCACCAACCCTTACTTGCTAGCCGGTCGGTGCACCATCTTCTCCTCGCCCCCTTGCATGTCGGGCTCTTCTGGGGCTGGGACTGACCAAGGGATCAACCACCAACGACCAACATGGAGAACCTCAGAGCATGGCTCGATTGTACAGACTAATATTGACCACTGGAGCGACGACGCCGATGCCGATATCCTGTGGTCCATCGAGCGCCGTAAGCTCGCGCGCCGGTCCATCGCCGCTCTGTTGAAAACGAAGCGCCCCATCACCGAGGAGGTACGCCCTATCAGCCACCTGATCTGGCCGGCGTTTCGTGGACCTCCCTCGCTGGTCTGAAGCAGCGTCCGCGCGACAGGCCTTGTGGACATTGATTTCCAAGCCGCCCATCCTGAACGAGCTCACGTTGTCCGGCACCTACATGCTTCCAGCCCAAGGTTTGGACCCTTATTCTCCCTTGTGGTTCAAACTGGGCTCACGGCGGGCAGCACAGGCATCCTGCGCACGCGCCTACCCCAGAACGAGCATTGGGGCTTCAAGCTGAGCGACGATCCCCTGCCACTTGGCGGAGAGGAGCGGCTTACATGCGCCAAGTGTACGAGTTTTCAACCTTGCGCTTTCATTTGGGGCGAGAGGGAGCTCAGGATCAACATGCTCATGTGGCGCCTACCGACTTTCACAGGTGGGACGTTGTTTTTGGCGTCTCTAAACCCGACAGGTGGATGTGGTCATGTGGGCCAGTGGCACGCGTCATTTGGCGACTGCAACTATCTCAAGGTTCTTTTCCCCTTCTTCGTAACGTCCACCTGCACTCAATTGGCTCACGTGTTGTCGGTGTTTGCGTCCTGCCTGTAGTGCGGTGTTGGCCTCAAGACGTCGATCGGCTACCAGGTACGCACTCTTCTCGTCTCCTCGGCCTTGTTGAAATGCTGACTCTTTGCGCGGGCCACCAGCACTGGTCATGTTGCTTCGCCACGGACCAGCAAGCCAAGTGTCCGCACAGCGGTGCACACATCCACGAGGCCTAGTGCCTCTCGTGTTTCATGCCGGCTTGTAAAGCCAAAAGAAAAGAAAAGGGAAACTGGCGGAAGTCCCGAAAAAGGAGAAGCCTGCGCCAGAAGGGACAGCTGCAGACAAAGCAGCACAAAACAAATCATTTGTAAAGATTGATAAAAGAGACTACAGAATGAAGACGCTCAGCCTGTTGGCTGTTATGGTGCTGTTGTGGGTGACGGCTATCCAGGGACTAGACGTCATCAAGTTTACGGAGGACGGCTCACCTGCTCTGGTGGTGAGGGAGGGCTTTGTCATGCCGTCCTTCTCTTTCGAGTTGAGCCTGTCCGAACAGTTCTCATCCTCTTTCGTCTCTTCTTTCTTCCCGTCCTTCTTCCCACGGGTCTACGAGGAGCGTACTCAACACAGCAGGTTCCTGGTGCGTCACTCGGCGCCTGTTCAAGTAACAAACTATGGTGTCATTGATGGCCTTGGAGAGGTCTCTAGAACTGGTACCCTCTTGCCTCCTTTTCACCCAACAATGCTGCATCCTGAACAACGCCGCAACTTGGACAGATCCGGCTCTTGGCGTTAGTGCCTCCTTCAAAGTCGTCAAGGGCACTTCTGCCAACAACGCCAAAGAGGAGCATACCGAGCAAAGAGAGGAACAGCCCGAACAAGAGTCGTTCATGTACCACTTGGAGCTCGACTTCCAGTGCGCTACTGATTACCCGGTGAAGAGGTTCGTTGTGATAGAGCTCTCGGCTGACGACAAGTCGAGTCCCGCAGGCGAGAAGGTTGCTTTCATCTTTACCAAGCGCTGCCTCCCTCCGCCTCGTATGTACTTCCTCGCCTTTCCTTTAGATTCGGTTGTTGTTGCCCATTCTCATCCTCTCATCATCGCGACAACAGCGCCTGCGCGAGAGTCCCTTCGAGAGCCCTTTTCTTCTTCGTTCTACGCCGTGTGGAGCAGCGCGGGAGGTCGGTCGCTCTGGATCTCGTCCTCCGACGGCAACCAGGAGCCCTCCTTTGTGCACGCTCGTGTGCCGGTGTTGGTGATGACCGTCGATGAGCAGCCGCTGACCCGTGCTCCGCCGTCCAATCCGGCCCTCTCTGGTCCCGATGCTGCGTCCCGGGTACGGCATCCAGTTCGGCCTGGCAACGCACGGACGGGCGCAGAGGTAGAGCCGACCTCGACCAACGCGTGGCGCCAGACTCTGCGCAGCTTCTTCGCCCTGCCACCGTTAGTAGAACAGAGCTTGATGTTGATCGGGATGACCACCGTGCTCGGACTCATCGGGCTGCTGGTCGTCGAATTGGTGCGCGGCCTGGCCAGCGGCGAGGAAGACGATGAAGAACACGGCAGGAGCGAGGAGGGCTACGAGGCGGTGCCTCTCCTATCGGAGGATCAACTGGCTCCGGAGCAACCGGTGACGGAGTCGACTGCGTCAGCTCCTCCTGCCGACAATCCAGCGAAGGAGGTCGCCAACGAGAGCGAGGCCGCCAAGATGCCTGACGCGACCCCGGCCCAGACCGCTGAGCTGCCAGCTGCGCAGTAGACGACGTAACTCCCCCACCCAACGCTGTACAGGCTTCTCCTCGACACACACACAGAGAAACCGCTGGCGAGATCGCTATTGAAGTTGTCATCATGATGGAGTCCAAAAGTAAAGAAGTAGAGGCAATAAAAAGAAGAGAGATTGATTTGTAATCATCGAAGCCACAAGGAAAGTTGGTCCCTTCATCTGGAGCCACAAGAGAGAGGCGGAGGGAATCGCACGCGCACATGATCGCCGCAGCGTGAGCTCCGTGTCGTGTCGATTCCTTCACCGGCCTGGGGGAGAGCAGCAGGAGGCGCGTAGATACAAGAGAGAAAGGAAAGAAGAGGAAAATGAGCTCGGATGGGCGACCCTCGTAAAACCGCATCACACGACAAGACAGACACAGGCGGGATGGCTCTCACAGACCATAGTCATCGTCCTTGTCCGGCTGGAAGCCCGCCCTGTTGTAGTTGTTGCCGTGCCAGCTGCGAGTCAGAGGAGGAACAATGAGTCAAGAGCGACGAGGCGTACCGTTCAAAGGCCAAGAGCACAACAAACTCGTAGAAGATCCACAAGAATCCGAGAGCGATCGTCGCCACCACTGTTTGGAGCACGAAAGGAGCTCCTTCGTCAGTACACTCTCACTGGGCGAGTGCGATCAAGAGAAACGTGTTTGAGGGAGAGAATCCGGGGGGAAACGCACCGACCAAGAAGTCGCCCGCACTGATGACGCAAACCACGAAGAAGGAGAACGAAAAAAAAGGGGTGAGTGCACGAAGAGAGAGAAACAGAGTGCGCGAAAGGGCGTACATGAACTCCACGCAGAGGCCGTAGTCGGTGGCTTCGACGAATTGGGTGATGAGCCCGCAGCCGACGTAGGGGAGGATGTCCGTGAGCGTACTGTTCAGCTCGTCATACTGAACCCCACGAGTGGTGAGCTCACACGCATTGGAGGGGGGCTTCAACACACGCGTTGTCATCGTCGTCGTACCAAGTCGACGTAGTAGATGGTCTCGTTGGCGACGGCCCTGCTGTTGGCACTCAGGCATTCGGTCACGCACGCCTCAAAGGTGAGTGTCCTGGTGAAAAGAGAGATCGGCGGTGAGGTGACGAGAGGTCAACGCGTCCAACACGAATCCCCGTTGGGGGGCGAGGGGGCCAGGGCCATACTGTTGGTAGCACATGGCATTCGGGTCGGTGCTACAGATGGTCTGGTTGGCGGTCGGACACACGTTTGGCGAGTCGCTGCAGTACAACTTCTCCGTGTAGTTCTGCAGCCATATGCCAATCATGAAGAAGATTCAACATCAAAAACATTTGTTGAAAGATGATGTTGGTGATGATGATGAAGAGGAGGAGAAGACATACGGTTTGCTTGAGGAGGTCGATGTTCGCCGTGCTCGAGCACGGCTGGCAGCCCGACACATCAGAATTGGAGGCGCACGTCTGATTATACTGCGTACAGAGCTCGTTGACGGTTGAGGAGGACTCCTGCGCCACGCCACCGCCACGCCACCGCCAGACCAGATGCGTCCAACGTCAGATCTCTTCCGAATGAGCCGAGGAGCCCTCGAGCTCAAGGACGCGTACATTGAGGAGCGGATTGACGAGGTCCTGGAGGGCAGCGCAGTCGACGCCCCAGGACGAGCCCAGGATCTCGCTGAACAGGTTGTCCGTCTGTCCCACACGAAACGAGACCGAACAACGCGTGAGAGCCCGTCGCACGAGAAAGAAAACGAAAGAGACAGAGAGAGAGAGAGAGAAGAGACGTACAGAGTTGACCTTGGCCTCGTCGTAGGCCGTGCAGACGTCGCTGGCAGCCGCGCCGAAGACGATGCAGAAGGTCATCACCACGATGATCGGCACGAACAGCGCTAGCGCGTAGCAGTAGTTCCTGTGCGTCGAGGTCAGACCCACGAAGACGACGATGAAGATGACGATAAAGATGACGATGAAAAAGATGAAGAAGATGAACACACGTACGTGCAGAAGGTGGGACGACGGAAGCAGCAGATGGAGAAGAGTGCCGAGATGCCGATGCCGAAGATGATGATGAAGGTGAAGAGGAAGACCACGAAGCGCGCGGTCTCGACCTTGTCAAGAATGTCCTTGAAGTCGTCGATGTTCGACTGCACGTCGGAAGCGTCGGACTTGGCCGTGTCGGCCGTGCCCTGCTGAGACGAGTCCAGCCTCACCAGCAGATCAGCGGCCTGGTTGGTCAGGTTCACGATCGTCTTCGCGTAGTTGGCCGAGTCGTCCTGCAAACAGGGAATGTCCATAGGGTCAGGCCGGTCCCCATCGAAACAAAAGATAAATAAATTATACAATCGCAAAAAAATAAATAAATAAATAAATAAATTAAAATAAAAGAATTGCGTACCACGAGGTCGTTGACGCCCTCATGAGCCCAGGCATTGCCAACGTGGGCCATGACGGCCATACCCCTGCACGGGACGACCATTGTTGGTTAGCCGCCGTCCAGTGAGAGAAAGAACGAAAGCGAAGGAAAAGAACGAAAAACGACGCACAGAATCATGACGGCGATGGAGAGCAAGAGGATGCGCATGATCCAGGGCTCGATCGAGCTTCCGGTCCACGGCAGCATGCAGCAACGCGCGCTGATGCAGCAGCATCGCACGAGGAAGATGACAATGTAAAAGACGAAGAAGAAGATTCCTGTGCGTGCATTGATACCACCAAGCGAGTCGTCAATCAGCGGCCCCGTTTAAAACGCGGCAAGGGGCGATGTGTACCAATGACAGCTGGCGGCATGGCCAACAGGCTCAGCGACTTGAGGAGGGGGGGGAGATACTGGTGAGTAAAATCCCTCCTTTGCGCATTAATCTCTCACGTGGTGGAGTTACCTGCCCGTAATTCGACCAATCGCATTCCTGCTTGGCGTCGTCATAGCTACAGAACTTGGGCGACACATCCTCGGCCGCCCAGTTGCGCCTGGTGGTCATACGGGCGGCTCTCTTGTGAGCGAGTTGTGACAGAAAGCTTTGGGGGGGGGGGTGGAGACAGAGGAAAAACGAACCGCGTCTGGTACTGCAGGAAGCTGCGGCCGCTGCTGGCCGTGTCCTCCTTGACGTCCAACAGCTCGCGCTGGCCCGCCACTATCGATCGTCGTGTAAAACCAAAAAAAGAATTAAAGATACGCAGGGGACAGGCGTGAGGGGTGGAAAAGGGTACCTGCCGAAGAGCGATGCATAAAAGATGCGTCGAGCGAAACGCTGTTGGAGGACGAAGCGGGGAGGTGGACGGCCATGGCGAGAAGGAAGAGGCAGGCAAGCCCCAACGCCGTGTAGGAAACAGTCTTGGACACCAACGGGGTGCCGCCATTGCTGGATCGTTTGCTTCGTGTGGTCGCTCGCATGTTTGTTAGCTTGTAGGTGAAGGATGCAAAGTGATCTCTTCTTTGTCAAACGGAGCGGTGACCGTTTGCGGGCGTCGTGCGGGTGTTGCGTGGGTTGCCAAAAGAGTGCCAGGTGCAGGAGACAGGGGCCAGTAGGGGAGCTAAGAGCTAACGGCACCTGGCCCTGCCGCAAGCATGTTTTTGTCGACTCATTAATTTACCATTGCCTCAAGACTCCACCACCCATTTCTAAGATGGAGCAGGGGAGCAGTGTCGTGTGCTTACTCTGCGTGTTTTTCCTCTGCTCACTCGCTGCTCCCTCGCTGGCACAATCCTCTGGTACGGCCGCATGCTTCTCCTCTTTCTTCGGTCTCACACCCAAATATGCTTTATATGACACACAGAGGAGGAGGGCCTGTGTGCGTCGCAGCTGGGGACGTACGTGGAGAAGCTGCTCGAGAAACCCGAACATAGGCGCGCACTGTACGGCGCCTTGGTGCGCAAGGTTGGCCCGAGCGGGTCGCCCTTGTACGCGCTCAACGCCGCGTCGCGCTTCACTCCGGCCTCCAACACGAAGCTGTTCTCGGCCGGGTCGCTCTTCCTGCACACTGATGCTACCACCTTCCGCTACACCACGTCCGTCCTCTTCCGTCCGAGCACCGCTCAGCTCTGCGTTCGAGGTGGCGGCGACCCGTCACTCACCCACGCCGACCTGGCAAAGGCCGCCGCCGTGTACGTGCCCCAAGCCAGTTGCGTTGTCGCTGACTCGGACGCCCGGCGCTCACCGCTCGCGGCTTCCAGCGTCAAGGGCGTTGGCCGCGTGGCGGAACTCGTGCTGGACAAGTCGCTCTTCCGAGGCGCCGACCAGCCATTCCCTTGTACGTCAACGTTGCCGCGACACCCTCCCCCGTGTTCTCAAGTGCTCGCTGAACAGCCTCCCCCTTCAATCAGCGAGCTGGGAGTGGGACGACCTCAACTGGGACTACGGCGCCGAACCCGAGGCGCTCATTGTGGTATGCCGGGGGGTCGGAGGAGCTGAGCTGAGCTGAGCTGACGGACGCGGGCGGAGAACAGGAGGAGAACGCCATGACCATCACGCTGTCGCCCGGGTCCGCGGTCGGCCAGCCCCTGACGCTCCGCTTCGCGATCGACGGCGATCGAGACGCGGTACCGGCCCGGTGCCAAAGCATCGCCGCCACGCTGGTGTGATTGGGCCTAACGTAAGTCGTGGCACGAGGACACTCCAGGTCGAGGTGCGCAATGCTGGCGTCACGCTTCCCGAAGGCGCCAAGGCCAACGTGACGGCCTTCTACCCGCCGGGCAACGCCTTTCTGCAGATCGAAGGCGGGCTGCCCCTTCATGCCCAGCCCACCTCGTTGCGTGACCCCGTCCTCCTTCTTTCCCTCGCCCGCGCGGCAAGCCGCAGGTAAATCTTCTGACCAGAGCTCTTGTCGTCGCGCACAGGCTCGGCCTCGGCGTGATCAACTCGACCGCCCGCTTCGCCGGGCTCTTCCGCAACCTACTGCGCGCCCAGAACGTGTCCATCGAGCGCGTCGCACTCGGCGAGTGTCGCGGCAGTTACGCGCCCCTGTCCTTGGCCCTCGCTCGATGTGTTCTCCGCACAGCGCACGACGGGGCCTCACACGTGGCGGGGGGGGGGTTGCAACACGAACATTGCAGGCGATTGGGTGACCGTGTACACGCACCAGTCGGAGCCCCTCTCAGTCCTGATGGACCACTGCCTGCAGGTCAGGTACATGTGTGCCTCTGTCCCTCTCGCCACTTAACACCCCCCACACAGTAAGCTTACTGTGGGCGCCAGTGACAACCTCTACGCGGAGGTGTTCGCGCGGACGCTGGGCGCTCTGTTCTATGATAAACCCTCCTCCGGGAGCACCTTGCGCGACGGTCTCTCGTTGATCAATACGGTTGGCACGCCTCGCTCTCACGGCACTACGGACTTGATGCTTGTGCTCACAATGCAGAGGGGACGTGCCAGACGCTCGCCAAGCTGGGCGTCGACGTCGACTCCTTCTCGCAGGCTGACGGGAGCGGCTTGAGCCGCCACAACATGGTACTACCATGCGTTCCTGTTTGCGCGGCTCGTAAAGAGGCAAAGGGCCGGAGCCTGACTGGAACTGACGGGGTCTGTCTCAGCTGAGCCCCGAGAGCTTGGCCGATGTCCTCAATGGTCTGCACACCGCCCTCTCGTCGGAGAGATTCGACCTCTTCAAGTCCTTCCTCCCGCTGGCCGGCAAGAGCGGCAGCCTCCGCAATAGGTCCGCATTCCCCTACTTTGTGCCCGTATGAAGCTGCTCACCTGCGAGAGGGGCCGCGCGGCACAGATTCAAGGGCACGCCCGCTGAGGGCAAGGTGTGGGCCAAGACCGGTTCGATGACGGGCGTGACATCGCTCTCGGGCTACGCCGCGAATCCCAACTTCCCGCAGCAGGTCTGTCCCCTCTCCGCGTTGGTGGCGCCACCGAGGTGAGCTCTTGCTGACGTGACCATCCTCTGCAGATGTTGATCTTCTCGATCATCGTGAACGGCAACTCGCTGGGCCAGACCGTTGCACACGGCGTGGTCGACTCGATCGTGGAGAACCTGGTTCAATTGCGCGACTGCTGACAGCAGGACACTTGGACAAGAAGCCTTTGTGTTGTTTTTCTGCTTTATGTCTGTGCACTCGTCCACGCGTATCAGGAAACGATCATGCCCGGCTGGGCACCGGTGTCCGTGGCCGAGAGGAAGATCTGGGAGCCCGAGGGGTCGCTCGCAGCAAGAATCATGCCCTCGGAGAGGCCGAATGGGGTCTTCCACGGTTTGAGGTTGGCCACGTAAATGACGGTGCGGCCGACGAGATCCTCCGGCTTGTAGGCTGCCTTGATGCCCGAGAAGACAGTGCGGTGACCAGCTGTGCCATTCGGCACTGGTGGTTCGGCTGGGGCAGCTGGCTTGCCGCCACCCTCGGTAGACGGTGGAGGAGGTGCGAGGCCGCCCACGTCAAGGGTGAGCTTAAGCAAGCGATCAGCACCCTCAACGTGGCTTGCCGCAACAATTCGGGCAACGCGCAAGTCGATTTTTTCGATGTGCTTGCTGTTGATCTCCTTCTTGGGCTCGGCGAGCGGAGTGGAGGTCTCAGTCGTGCTCGAGTACAGCCGCAGTTGTGCGCACGAGGTAGTTGAAAATACGCTGTGCGACACACCTGCGCGTCGTGCAGCGCAGCTTGCAACACTTCGCTGCGTCCCCTGGATCGTAGCGATCGGGATGCGTCTCATCTTTCTTCGAATGCACAACGCAAGCGTTTTGGCGCCAACAGCAAGCTTTTCTTCTTTGTTTTCTCTTTCTGAAGATGGAGGCAGCAGTATCTGCAATCAAGGCGGAAGGAGCAGAGAGTCTGTTGACCATAGATGTCACGCGACAAGGACGCTTGTTGGAGAAGCTTGAAGCAGAGGTGCATCCTGTCTCATCGAGTTTCGTTTTCAAATGCACTTACTCCCCCTTGACGCTAGCTGCGACTGCTGCACGTAGAGGTTGGTGAACTCTCCTCCCTGAAGCAAGGCCGAGTACGTTCGTGCCTCTGCGTCCGGTGTGTTGAATGGGCCGTTTCTCTAACCCAACGTGCAGAGCGTCTTCGTGCGCAGTGGTCCGCACATCATGTTCCAGGCCAAGGACAAGCAAATGCTCCTCGCCCAGAAGCAAGGTTCGCGTTTGTGCTTGTGCATCTGACCGGATGTAAGTCTCATGGTTGGCACACAATCAGAGGAGCTCAAGCGTAAACAGACCGAGAGAGACAGAGCACGCGCCCAGTTGGAGGACCTGCAAAGGCAACTTAACGAGCTAAAGCGACGCGCCGGCGCACATAGGCAATAGAGCTGCTATGCTTTCAGCTTCGTCACCGTACCCACTTTTGTTTCATGCCGGGCACTTACGACGACAAGCTCGGCGCAACCAACCTGTGGACGTTCCTGGTGTGATATGTCCACAGATACAATGAACATAGTGACAATGAACAGGTTGGCAACTATGTATTGTGCTACTTCATGAAGAAGCTGAGGACTTGGTCGCGGCAGCACTCCCGGAAGTTGGAGGGCTCATGGCACGGTCCCAGGCATTGGCCTGTGAAAGAGCAGTATCGCGGGACAAGAGCTTCTCCTTGCCCTCTTCATCCCACGGGTCCTTGCTCCGACGCCTGCATTCAGAGAGAGAGAGTCGTGTGAGATGAGCTGCCGAGGTCAAGCGATGAAGCGCTTTAAAGAGCAGGGTACTTGGCACGATAGGTCAGACGACGTGCACCGCTGTAGCCAGCCCACAAGCATCCACCGGCTGCACCACGCAACAGCCAAATGAGTACTTGGGGGCAAGAGGGGAAGGAAGAGATACGAACCGACGACGGGGACAAGAGTGACCCACACGGGCTTGGACTGCGGCCGTATCGCCAGCGGTGAGCACAAATGTCACGTGGCACGGTGATGCAAGGGAGGATAGCAGACGTACATGCTCAGTAAAGACTGTAGGGTATCTTCTTTGCAGGGCTCGGTAGGCCATGGGAGGTGGTCGTGGTGTTGTATGCCAAAGAGAGTGGCACGCCAGCCAAAGAAGACCGCTACAGCCACAGCCGCCGAATCCCGGCCGGATTCCTGCGATCGGTGGGCGGGACCTGGGCCAGAAGTTCCTCTTCTGCAACATCAAGCCACGTCACCAATGAGGGCATTCCGCCTAAAGTGCAAAATGGAAAGCCACGTTTTCCTTTGCTTTTATTTCTGTACTGCGGTAGAAGAACTGCAACAGATGGCTGCCCGACCAAGCACACGCTCAGCTGCACGCAACCTCTACAAGCAGGCATAGTTTTTGCCGCGCAATTGTGCTGTCGCCTGCTTGATTCTTGCTCATCGCCTTTGCGCTGCAGATGATTTGGGTAGGGCGGGACTACCCAGCCGGCCTGGACAAGCTGCGGCCTGGAGCCAAGCGCGCCTTCTTTGCCACCAAGGATGAGCAAGATCAGGAAAAGCTGCAGCAGGCTTTTCAGAGAGTACGCCCCTCCATTACAAAGCTCCTGCAACATCAAACTGGAACTTGTGCACGTCACCAGGGTGAATACATCTTAAAGGAGCTCGAGGCACTGGTGAAGTTGCACAAGTACCGCACCTTGCGAAAGCAGTACAGCCCGGAGCGCGAGGACGAGCACGTAGCCGCAGAGTTTGAGAAGTTCAAGCAGAAAGCGGGTGCGTGCCCCAGCACTGGCCCAGAGCGTCATCCCCTTCTCATTGTGGGCCATTGCTGACTGTATCTCTTCAGAATCCTCTGTTCTCTGAGCTACGCAGGAGCGAGGTTCTTTACCTCTTCACGAGTGGATGGCCAAGGTAAAGCTGTTGGAAAGTAGCGAATGTCTGGCCTATCAATTTTTTTGATTTTTGTTTTTCTTTTTTTTTTTGCGTGCTTGGTACATACCGCCAAACACGTCCGCACATTCTTCCGGCCAACATTCCTTGTTGGCCCACACCGGCGCAACACACAACTTCACCTTGTTTTCCCTTGTGCTTGCACGTACCCTGTTGAAGAGGCTAGCAATCAACAAGACGATTCCCGTACATGGCCTGCCACATTTAATTCTGAGATAAATGATAATTTATAGATAATGTATCATTCTTATTCTTATGGTTCATCCTCTCGCTTATTGGTTGCTCTTTCGTTCGGTTTGGGTTTACTTTGGGTTTATTTTTCTTTCACATGATTTAATTTGGCATTTTTATTTGTTACCAACCAACAATTATTTTTTATTTTGGCCAGTTGCCCCCACACAAGGAGCACACACATATTGAAGAGATGGAGGGAGACGACTTTGAGCTCGAGGATGGACTGCCCAACGTCGATGAGGCGCACACAATTCACTTCGAACAACTCACATTTGACGACGAAATCGGTAGTGGCTCGTTCGGCTCCGTCTACAAAGGAACCTACCTTGGGACCCCTGTCGCCATCAAAAAGATCGCAAAATCGGAGGATCTTCAGGAGGAACTCGACATTTTCGTTCAACGTGAGGCCGCTATGGCCAAGTTCGTGTCCCCCTCTTCCTTCCTCGCTGTCTTGAGTGCCGTTTTCGCTCTTTTTCGCTTTTCGTTCTCGCACGCGCCTCACCTTCTGCTCTCCGGGCCCGCGAGATGAATCGGTCGCTCCGCTTTCGTTATGTTTTTTTCATTTTCTTTTTTTCATTTTTCCATCTTCAGCTTTATTGATTCGTTCGCGTGGGGGTTTTTCTACGCAGGTATTCCCACCCGCACTTGGTACAATTCATCGGCGTGAGCGCGCACGGCCCCTACGTCTACCTGGTGACCGAGTTTGTGCCCGGTACGACCCTGCGCGCAGTCCCTCCCTTGTCCTTGCACCAGCCGAGCCCAAGAGCCTAACGTGATCGTCGCTGGGGGGGGGGACGAGTGAAGGTGGCGACCTGCGACGATACCTGAAGAACCCAGACGTCGAGATCGGATGGAAGCTGCGGGTGCAGATCGCCGCCGATGTGGCGCGCGCCATGGCCTTCCTCCATTCGAAGAAGATCATGCACCGAGACCTCAAGAGCAAAAACCTGCTCGTCGACGCCAACTGGAAGATCAAGCGTACTCTTCTTCTTCTTCTTCCTCTTGTCGTCTTTATAATTGTTGACCTTGCTCGTGCGCGGGGGGGGAGGCAGTGTGCGACTTTGGCTTCGCGCGCACGTACATGAAGGGCAAGCGGCCCTACACGCTGTGCGGGACGGAGGACTGGATGGCGCCGGAGATCATCACGGGCCAGGACTACGACGAGCGGGTCGACCTGTTCTCGTACGGAATCGTGCTGTGCGAGATCATCACCCGACGGAAGATCTCGCGCGAGCTCCAGCGCAAGCCCGAGGAGGCCTTTGCCCTCAACCCCAACGAGCTCTTCAAGCTCATCCCCAAGGACTGCCCGGAGGCCCTCAAGCAGCTCGCCCTCAAGTGCGCCGACTACACCCCCGAGAACCGGCCGTCCTTCCTCAACGTGCTCGACAGCCTCGCCGCCATCGACCGCGACCTCCGCGCCGGCACCCTCCAGACCTCGGGCGGCATCAAGCTCGCCCCCGAGCCCTCCACGCCCAAGCCCGAGATCTGGGCCCCCGCCGTGTACGTCCTCCCCTCCGTCCGCTTCCCCTCTTCCTCGCCTCTGGCGAGCGCTGGAGGAGTAAGGGGCTCACGGCCGTGGGTGTCGCTGCACAGCTCGAAGCGGATCGTGCGGAGCGAGAAGCGTGAGGCTAGCGCGACGGTGGAGAAGACCAAGCTCGCCCTCGCCCCCAAGACCAAGTTTGCCATCATGAGGTAGCCTTCTCCCCCACAAGCCAGCCTCCCCACATCCTCCACTTGAACGCGCGACTTGGCCCTCGAGGCTGACCCTCTGGATCAACCAACCAGGCGGTCGATCGAGCAGAAGAGGGACGAGTTGGCCAAGTCGCATGAGGTGTCCCAGATGCGCAACCTGGGCTTCGCCGACCCGGAAGCCTTCTATGACGCCCTCTACGCCTACTTTGCCAACCACAACCCGGCTTGGTGCGCCTCCCCCTCCTCGATTTCCTCCTCCCCTCTACTGCGAGTCTCACGAACGTGGCTCGTCGCTCTCTCGTGAATGCAGGATCCTGTTGGGCTACACCGACGACAAGACGCTGCGCCTGCAGGCCACCGGCTTCTCCATCGAGGACCTGGTGAAGAACCTCAACGACGCCGAGGTACCGCCCGGTCGATGAAGGAGGACGGTGTCGCGATTTGTTCCTGTGTTGATGTTGAAAACAGGTCCAGTACGTGCTGTCTCGCATCCCGATCGACGCCGAGAGCTACAAGCAAACGCACACGACCCGAGACGTCTTCATCATGTGGAGCGGTGCGCCCCCCTCGCCCTCTCCAGTGTCGACTTCCCTTGCAGTGAGCTCATTTGAGGACGGCCCGTGCAGGACCCAACATGAGCGCGGTGCAGGCCGGTAAGAAGAAGTCACATGTGGGCGAGATCAAGAAGATTCTCAAGCCCTTCCACGCCGAGCTGACGGCGGTCAACAGGGACACCTTCACCCTCGAGAACGTCATCGGTACGCTCCCCCCCCCTTCTCTGTCCCCTCTTCCTTGGTTTACCCGTTGCAAGGCGAGAGGGGGACCGTATTGCGAAGGCGCAAGGGTGCTTATTCACACCGTTTTTTGTGCGCGACGTCACGACAGACAAGTCCGACCCGCTTTCGGGTTCTCATGTCATCGACTGAGCGGTTGCGTAGTTGGTGCTCGGACCGCGAGCTCTGCCACACCGAGAGACTTTTTAGCGCCTCTTTTGTTCACACTGTTTCGTGTTTGTTTCCTTTCGCGCCTCTGTCGCCCCAAAAGAACCTGTACTACAAACCGCGCAACCATGGCCACCTGGTAGGATGTCAATCTCGAACACTCCAACACAGCCAGAGCCCAGGCCGAAATGAGCGCAGACACGCCGCAGTTCCTGCCTGCCGATAAGGAAGGTAAAGCCAAGAATCGGACAAGCCTTAAAAACAGGGGTTGCGCGCAACAGCCGGTTACACTTCGAACTAACAAACGTTACTCGTTTTATCTCTTACTGGCAAAAGGAAGAGACGATCGGCCGATCCCCGCAAACTCCACACGATATCCTTAAATCTTTTTTTTAATTT
>NAVB01000112.1:0-15068 GCA_002179805.1 Acanthamoeba lenticulata | reverse complement strand
TTTGTAGATGGAGATGGCGGAGACGGCGGTAGTGGTCACGGCGGCCACGACGCCAAAGATGATCAAAAAGATGTCCACCCCAACCAGCACCCAGTCAAGTCTTGACCAAAAGAGCCTGAGGTGGAGCATGGGCGGCAGGATGAACGCCATGAAGGACAGCGACAGGCCCGACACCAACCCGATGAGGTCAGAGAACTGCTTCACGCCCACGCCGATGCCCACGCAGATGGCCACCATGACCGTCCTGTTGCGTTGGGCCGACGGGTCAGTCCACGCCTCGCGCACGCGGTCAAGTGGGGGGGGGGGCGGCCATACCGGATGGCGTAGCGCTTGATGGTGTTCCAACGGCGGTTGGGCGTCAGCAGGGAGGTCTCGATGATCTCGCGCGCGGGCACGATGACGACGATGAACGTGAAAAACAAGTCAAACACGAGCGCCACGCGGGCGATGTCCACAAACACGTTGTCGGGCAGGTTGTTGATGATGATGTCCTTGGTCTCGTCCTTGTACAGCATGTACCTGGTACAGACACCACCACACAGTCGTCAGAGTGGTCCAAAAGGCCAGGCCAGACCTCGAGGCGAGAGAGAGAGAGAGAGAGAGAGGCACCCACCCGATGGCGGCAAAGACCAGGTTGAGGACCGTCACGAGGACGAACGACCCGTAGAGCGCTGTCAGGAGACAGAAACATGCGAAAGACATGAGGAATGCGAAGCATGTAATTGGGGAGAGCGTGGGCGGACGAACTCTTGTGGAAGTTGGGCGGCTTGTGCATGGACTGCTCGATCGGCACCATCTGCACACGTGTCGTCACCAACACTCGTGTGAGAGATGAACACGTCGTGGTACATGGCGATGATGGTAATGCTAATGATGATGATGAAGACGATGACCACATGGTAGAAGGGAGAGGACATACGAGCATGTGGACGCAGAAGAGGAAGGCCGCGGCGCCGAAGAACTTGGGGAAGGACAGGTACTCGATCGGCGGGTAGGTCCCGTCGAACGGGTTCTCGATGCCTGCCAATAATAATAATATTGAAAACATTGAAAAAGTATTCAATATATATTAAAATAATAAATAATTACAAAACAGTATTTTTTTTGGAAGGGCAAGGGCCGTACTCCTTTCCTTGAAGCCCTCGACGAACATGGTCACCATCGCCAGCACGAGCGCGATGTCGCCTGTTGGGCCCACGATCGTTGACAACGAAGAAGGATATAAGAGGCGGTGATGTTGTGGTGGTGGAGAAAGAGGAGGAGGAGGAGGAGGAAGAAGAGGAGGAAGGCGCACCGATGATGGAGGTGAAGGCCAGGTAGCGGAAGGAGCGGATCCACGTGAAGAAGATGAGCGGGCCGGCGAGGATGAACACCCAGTACATCGACTCCAGCTTGCCTCGCGACACCGACTCGAGCATGTTCCCGCTGCCAACGCACTCAGTGAGCTTCGACAGCAATGACGAGGGAGGGGATGATCATGACCATCATCATCATCATCATCCCCACACTGATGGCGGCGAACCAGAAGACGAGATAGGCCGAGCAGGCGCCGATGGAGGTGATCACGATGGCCGCGTAGAGGGTCCACGCCACGGCACGTCCGTAGACCTCCCGCGCGATGTCCACGTAGGTCACCACCCGGTTCCTGATCCCTGTTTTCCGTTTTTTTTTGTTTAATTTTTAACTTAATTAATTTTAATTTTAACATTAATGTAATTTTAATGTAAAATTGTGAATGCGCGTACCAGGGAGGGCGTTCTTGCACTGGATGAGCATGCGGATGGTGAAGCAGCTCAGCACGGCCAGCACCAGGATGCCCAGCATGCCGCCTGTCCAGAACCCACAACCACACCACCATTGCCACCGTCATCAGCATGCTGGAGTTGCTGGTGGCTGGCCAGTCGCCAGTCATTGGACAAGGGCGAACCAAAGAGGCCGGCCTGGAGGAAGGCCCACGGGAGGGCGAAGGAGCCCGCCCCGACCACGGCCTTGATGATCGACGCCGACGCCTGGAGGGCTCTGGTGTGCGTGTGTGTTGTGGAGAAGGTGAGGCGATATCTTCTTGGAGCGGGGAGGCATGACGACAATGATGAAGACGATGATGATGACGATGATGATGACGAGGCACAAGTCAACGTAGAGCGGGAGGGGGGGGCGTACCCCTGCTTGCCCACGACCTGGTGGCCCTCGTCGTGTGGCTGGCCTGACTCGGGCTCATTGTCGTTGATGAGGTAGGACTTCTCGCTCGAGTCCATACGGTGGCGCAAGTGGTCGCCAATGGCGCCATCCACGCCCCTGCAGACAAATGAAACAAACAAAGATCGAGATTGAGATTTAATTGTTGAATCGTGAAAATCGATCAAACATCGTCGACGAAGTGGGTCCAACGGGTGGCTCAGTCGTGAATCAAGGAACAGTGGCGTACCAAACGGCGATGGCGTCTTGGACTGAATCTTCTCGCCCTTCGTCACTCATGGAGTGTGCTGGTGAAAACAGGAACGGTGCAGAAGTGAAGGAAGAAGAAACAACACACAACGACGGCGGAGCAAGTCGGTCACACCCGCTACTAGGACCAAGCGGCGATAAGCCAAGCAGGACCAGCTTTTCGAGCTCGTTATCCTTAGAACGCACTCCAAAGAATGCGGGGCAAAGTTCAAAAATGTCAACAATGCGCAACAAGACACTGAAGGCAAAGTTCGTTTGATGAGGGGTCAGCCCAGTACTATCACAAGGCATCACCTTCCTCGCCAAAGTTGATGGCGCTCGGCTTGTAGCGAGGCTGTTGTCGGCGACGCCACCACGCCACGCCAAGAGCCGCCACGATGACTCCCACCACGACGAGCACGGCCAAGGGCACCGCGACGGCCACGCCCACAATCAACCCCGTGTTGTCGCTTCCGCCGCCATCGCCCGAATTGGACGAGCCCAGGAGGGTGCCGAGGCCCAAGCTCGGGTCGTACTCGAGCGTCTCCTTGAAGCCCGGCAGCTCCAGCACGAGCTCCACCTCGCCTGTCGTCGCATTGACCTCGGCCTTGTGGCTGATGAGGACAGGCCTGCCGTCGGCGAGGGCCACGTCAAAGACCTCGAGCTGCACGACGGACTGGGCCGAGAGGCGCACAAAGTAGGTCGTCATGTTGGCCCGTGGCGTCCCGCTCGCGCGAGACACTGCGCCCGAGGTGGAGCCCGACGACAGCTGGGCCACGCGGTAGCGCAAGCTCACGCCCGACGACGTGTTGGCCGCTGCTGCGGAGCTGGTGTTGAAGTTGACGGACCACTTGACTGCGCCGGCGGGCAGCTCAAAGGGCAGACCGGCAAAGGCGCTTGACGTGGTGGCCAAAGCAAACGTGAAGGCCTGCTTCACGCTGGTCGCATTGCCGAGCTGTGCTGAGTAGGCGTATGTTGTCGACTGGAGTTGGCCGTCAGGCGTCCTTGCCTCTGATGTCGTCACGTTGTACTCTGTGCTTGCACCCCCAACAAGTTGTTTCAGCCAATCACGTCCTCGAGCAGAACAAGCCAAGCACGGCGCGTGCGATGATTGGCGGGCGCACCGACGTCGCTGGCCGCCACAGTCGTGCCGCTCAACTCGAGTCCGACGAAGCTGGCGGTGGCGCTCGAAGCCTCGCCTCCATCGGCGCTTGAGGCTGAGACGTTGACGACTGGCGCGAGCGGGTTGAAGCTGGCGGACACGTTGGCGCGCGCCAGAACGGCGCCCGGCGAAGGCGCCGGCGCGTAGGACGGCAGCAGCGGCGGAGGGCTTGGCAACAAGAAGGGCGTTGGCGTTGGGGACACCCCAATGCAGCCACTAAGGCCCAGGAAAGAGGTCTGGTTAAAGGTCGTCCACGATGCCGTGAAGTTCAACGCGCTGGCCATCTTCTCGTAGCGGATGAAGGACGCTGCTGCCGCGCTTGCGTTGTAGGCCGTCCCGGCGCCCACGGCGATCGAGTCGCCCAGCTCCAGCACGAGCCAGTAGAAAGAGCCGGCCGAAAGCTGGATGCCGCCCACTGGCCAGCTGTAGTTGTAGACGTAGGTCGCCAACAGGGTTTCGTTCACCGTCGTGTTGGCCACGTCGAAGCCGCCCACCGAGGCTTGGCCAGGAGACGTCGCGTAGCTTGACGTCGCCGAGAGGTCGGGGAAGACCTCAGCTCGGGCTAGGACTGGCGGAGATACTGCAAGCCAATCCCCGATAGGCATGTTTATGAATGATAAATGGTCAGCGCGTTGTTTCCTCCACACAAGGGGTTGAAGGTACCTCGGGCGCGGAGGGAGAGGGAGAAGGACGTGATGGTCACGCTTTGAGAAACGAAGAAGGCTTGCGCCGCCCACGGTGGCGTGACTTCGCTTTGC
This sequence comes from Acanthamoeba lenticulata, assembly GCA_002179805.1. Taxonomy (NCBI): domain Eukaryota; phylum Discosea; order Longamoebia; family Acanthamoebidae; genus Acanthamoeba; species Acanthamoeba lenticulata. The sequence continues at coordinate 10,724 of NAVB01000112.1, read as the reverse complement.
GTGCCGTCTTGGGCGTACTCAACGAGCGAGGACGTGGTGTTGCAGAGGTCCGTCGTCCGGAGGGTGTGAAGCGATGTACCCTTCACATGGGCCCACGCCGGACTGAGCAGGAGAATTGTAACGAAGGCCATGAGCATCATCATCGGGCAGCGCATCACGGGAGCCATCTCAGCGGGCCTGCAGGAGAAAGAGAGAGACTCTCTTTTGCTTGTGGCCCAGGCGTGCACTGATCGGACTTTTTGCACGACCACCCGGTTGCCTTGGGGGAGAGTAAACCAGTTAAAATAATGCAAAAATAAAGCAAAATTTATCTTGAACTTTTAGTACACATGTCACAGGTCGTAATCGCCATACTCTTCAGCGCTAAAGTTGATGCTTGGGTTGACACGAGCTTGACGGCGACGCCACCAGGTCACGCCAACTGCTGCCACGATGACGCCCACCACGACGAGCACGGCCAAGGGCACCGCGACGGCCACGCCCACCACCAGCCCCGTGTTGTCGCTCCCACCACCGCCGCTGTCATCATCCGACTTGGAGCCCAGGAGGGTGCCGAGGCCCAAGCTCGGGTCGTACTCGAGCGTCTCCTTGAAGCCCGGCAGCTCCAGCACGAGCTCCACCTCGCCTGTTGTCGCGTTGACCTCGGCCTTGTGGCTGATGAGGACGGGGCTGCCGTCGGCGAGGGCCACGTCAAAGACCTCGAGCTGCACAACGGACTGGGCCGAGAGGCGCACAAAGTAGGTCGTCATGTTGGCCCGTGGCGTCCCGCTCGCGCGAGACACTGCGCCCGAGGTGGAGCCCGACGAAAGCTGGGCCACGCGGTAGCGCAAGCTCACGCCCGACGACGACGACGACGTGTTGCTGGATGGCGAGGAGGAAGAAGAAGTGTTGTTGAAGTTGACGGACCACTTGACTGCGCCGGCGGGCAGCTCAAAGGGCAGACCGGCAAAGGCGCCGGACGTGGTGGCTAAGGCAAACGTGAAGACTTGCTCCACGCTGGTGGCGTTGTCGAGCTGCGCCGAGTAGGCGTATGTTGTCGACTGGAGCGCACCGTCAGGCGTCCTCGCCTCTGATGTCGTCACGTTGTACTCTGTATTCGCCAGAACCAATCAGACCCACGCGGAGTGAAAGGGCTGGTGATGATTGGCGCCGCACCAACATCCCCAGCGGACACGGCCAAGTCGCCCAATGCAAGGCTCACGAAGCTCGCGGCGGTGCTCGACATCTCACCTCCGTCGGCGCCCGATGCAGAGACGTTGACAAAGGGCTCGAGCGGATCGAAGGTCGCAGACACGTTGGTGCGCGCCAGTACATCTCCTGGCGATGGCGCTGATGCGTAGGACGGCAACGGCGACGACGACACCGTCGACGGTGATGAAGACACTGACGGCGACGGCGATGGTGACGGTGATGAGCTCGGCGAGATGGAGGGCGTCGGCGAGAGGCTGAGCCCCGGGGTGGGGCTGGGGGTGCGTGACGGAAACGCCGAAAGCGACGGCGACGGCGACGGCGACGGCGAGGCCTCGTGCGTTGACGTCCCGGCGCAGCCCGTGAAGTTGAGGTGGGTCGTGCCCGGGTTTTTTACCGTCAGGTTCCCGATCAAGTAGGCGGTCTTGTCCTCGAAAACAATGGCGGCCCCAGCCTCGGGCTGGTAGTCTTGGCCCACGTTCCAGTAGACGACGGAAGACAACTGCAGGAGGAGCCAGTAGGAGTGGTTGGCCACCAGCGCGATGCCGTTCCCGCTGCTGCAGTTGTAGGAATAGATCTTCATTTCGGGCCCATCGACAGTCGTGGAGTTGACTGCGAAGCGGCCCAGTTCACTGTTGGCGTCTGGTTTCGTCAAGTTGTTGCCAGAGTGGTCGGCATCTTCGACTATCACGGCGCTGGCGAGCGCGGGAAACTGTCCCCCTATCTCGTTGCACAGTTAAAAAAGATAAAGAAAAGAAAATATAGTTAAAATAAAAACATGTTCGCCCGCAGCCGGGAAGATAAGGAGAGGAGAAGAGGCCAAGCAGGAGGATGTACCAGCTTGTTGCGCGCCGAAGAGGGCGATGGAAAAGGAGGTGATTATCACGTCGCGCTCTTCCACGTAGAAGCCTTGTGCTACAAGATCGCTTGTGTCCTGCTCGCCGTTCAGGTTGTAGGCGTACGCCGCGAGTTGGCTCGTGGCGTTGCAGCTGCTTGTCCCAACTGTATCGCTGGCCCAGCATGCCTGAGGCCAGGCCAGGAGGAGCAGGCTGGCTATGGCCACCACAACAGCTCCAACTCCCACACTGTGCGATGAAGAGTCCATCTCGTCGTCTAGATGCAGCGGCTCTCGCACGTAGTATAAGATCGTGTGCAGCTTCACCCCCTGGTGTGCGTGGGAACTTCCTTTAACTGATTGGCCATATTTATATTTTTTATTTTAAATTTATTACAAGAATTTTACACGATTTTGCACCGGTCACAGGTAGTCGTCGGCGGCGCCAAAGTTGATGCTGCTCGGACTGGCCCTTGCTTGTTGTTGTCGGCGTCGCCACCAGGTCACGCCGAGCGCCGCCACGATGACGCTCACCACAACCACCACGGCCAAGGGCACCGCGACGGCCACGCCCACCACCAGCCCCATGTTGTCGCTCCCACCGCCGCCGCCATCGTCCGACTTGGAGCCCAGGAGGGTGCCGAGGCCCAAGCTCGGGTCGTACTCGAGCGTCTCCTTGAAGCCCGGCAGCTCCAGCACGAGCTCCACCTCGCCCGTGGCGGTGTTGACCTCGGCGTTGTGGCTGATGAGGACAGGCCTGCCGTCGGCGAGGGCCACGTCAAAGACCTCGAGCTGCACGACGGACTGGGCCGAGAGGCGCACAAAGTAGGTCGTCATGTTGGCCCGTGGCGTCCCGCTCGCCCGTGACACTGCCGATGTCGTGGCCGAGCGCAGCGAAAGCTGGGCCACGCGGTAGCGCAAGCTCACGCCCGACGACGTGTTGGCCGCAGATGATGAGGTGTTGAAGTTGACGGACCACTTGACTGCGCCGGCGGTCAGCTCAAAGGGCAGACCGGCAAAGGCACCTGACATGGTGGCCAAAGCAAACGTGAAGGCCTGCTCCACGCTGGTGGCGTTGTCGAGCTGCGCCGAGTAGGCGTATGTGGTCGACTGGAGTTGGCCGTCAGGCGTCCTTGCCTCTGATGTCGTCACGTTGTACTCTGCATTCCCCCGCCCGCCCCGATGCGCCAATCAGATGCTGGAGGCTTTCCGTCGAAAAGGGGAGCGTGATTGGTTGGTTGGTTGGTGATTGGCGTACCGATGTCGCCGGCGGACACGGCAGTGCCGCCCAACTCGAGTCCGACGAAGCTGGCGGTGGCGCTCGAAGCCTCGCCTCCGTCGGTGTCCGACGCTGAGACGTTGACGACTGGCGCGATCGGATCGAAGCTGGCCGACACGTTGGCGCGCGCCTGGACGCCGCCCGTCGAGGGCGCCGGCGCGTAGGACGGCGGCGGCGGCGAGGACGACACCGACGGCGATGGCGACGCACTTGGTGACATGGTCGGTGTCACGGAGGGCGTCGGCGATAAGGTTGGCGACACCGAGGACGACGGCGACACCGTCGGGGACACGGAGGGCGTGGACGACAGGCTCGGTGACGCGGAAGAGGTCGGCGACAATGTCGGAAACGCGGTGGGCGTTGGCGAAAGAGTCGGTGACGAGCTGGGAGACGGCGAGGGCGAGCGGCTTGGGGATTTGGAAGCCGATGCCGATGCCGATGCCGATGCCGACGGTGTCGAGGAATTGGTCGGCGACGCGGACGCCGGCGGCGAGGATGTCTCCGAGGTTATTGGCAGTGGGATTATTGTTGTGGCTTGCACGACGGGCGAAGATGACGGCGACGGCGATGGCGATGGCGACGGCGACGGCGACGGCGAAACCGAGGACGTCGGATCGACAGTGCCAATGCAGCCGGTCAACAGGAGGTGGGCCGTCGTTCCGGACCACTGCGTCCACAAGATCGAGTCCGTCGACTTGCTCAGTGCGGTGTAGCTGATGGGCAAGCCCATGTTGTAGACGTAGTCCGCCCCGACGGCCACCTCGACCGTCTGCGAGGGAATCGCCAGCACGAGCCAGTAGTACGCGCCGCTCGCCAGCGGGATCGAGACGCCCCCTGCGGCGGCGAATTCGTAGGTCATGCTGTTATTGGGCTGGATGGCCGTCGAGGCCACGACGAAGGAGCCCAAAGACGGAGCGGTGACGTTGGGGGAAGTGGGTTCGGAGCCCAGCGTCTGGTCCGGGTAAAGATTGGCGCTCGCGAGCCAAGCCGTCTCGCCTGCACGGCGATTGGCCAAAAAGGCGAAAGAATGAAATAAAATGAAGCGTCAGTCAATTCTCCAAAAGTGGGTCTCCATTGCATTCACCGATCGCGGAGCGGAACGGTGGAGGACAGCAACAACCTCGTCGTCATGGTCAAACCGTACCGTTGCTGGAGCGGAGGGGGAGGGAGAAGGTGGAGATGCTCACGGCGTCGTAGGCGTAGAAGGCTTGGGCCAGCCAGTCGGCCGTCACGTCCATGGTCGTGTTGTCTTCGTCGTAGAAACTGAGGTCCTGGCTTGTGGCGCAGACCGTGCTCCCGCTGACCGGGGCCGTGGCTTGCGCCCAGCAGGGCGAGGGGCAGACGAACAGGAGAGACGCCAAGGCCAAGACAAAGGCCACGACCATCGAGCCCGACAAGGAGCACCTCTTCCCCTGATCGTACATCACGGAGCTGCAGCGAAAGCTTGCTATGCGCGTAGTCTTGGTTCTTTCTGGCAAAACTACTTCCAGCAACAGTTGCGCCCACACGAGGCATCGTGAAAAGGAAGGAAATTGTGAAAGAAATGGAACAAAAATGTGAAGCATGTGATGCAAGGGGCACCTTTCTCACAAGAGCTGAAGGCTCAACACAGATTCACACCAAGAATATTAACACATATTGTTGCTCACATTTCGGCTGGTCCTTGAAGGAAGGCCTCCGAGCCTCTTGCCTCAGCGTCAATGTCAAGAATACCCAAACTGGTAACCAGCCCCCCTATTGAGGAACCAAAGAAAAAGGACAAGAACAGCAGGAAGTCGTTGGCGGCGACCACAGAGGAGAGCGCCCGAAACCGCCGCCAAGCCAAACATGGCGCCGCCGCCACGCTAGGACTAGATGCCGACCAGCGCATCAGCATGCCTCCTTCCCCGTCCTCATCCAGATCCAACAAGCACAACTCAACCAGCAAACCGGTTGCGCCATCGCTCAAGCCTCCAACCTACTTGACGGCGTCTGTGGCGATGCCCATCTCGCCTCGTTCTGAACCACGCAGGAAGCGAAGCACCACCATGTCCACCGACCGTCCTCTCTTCGTCTCCGAGATCGAGGAACAGGCTCGCCTCGAAGTCGAGACGGAACAGAAAGCCGCACGAAAGAAGGAGAAGGAGAAGGAGAAGGAAAAGGAGAAAGAGAGAGACCACCATCGCAAGTCCAGGCGCACTCCACATCACGAGTCTTCCGACCAAGAAGAGCCCAACAAGAAGAGCACAGGAGGCAGCCGCATTGGAGGCCACCATCATCACCACCACAGGGAGGAGCGCGGGCGCGACAAGCCAAAGACCACGAAACGCGGCCACAGGAGCCGCTCGGCCGAACGACGGCCCAGCGACGCCGAGGCTCGGGCCCTGGCCGAAGCGCAAGAGGCCAAGACCAGGCGGCCCAAGGACGACGACACGGTGGTGATGCCCTCGGCCCAGGCCAAACGCAGCTCCTGGCGGTCCAAGTCGGACATGCGCCTGCGCCAGTTGTTGAACAACGAGGAGAAGGGGGAGTCCCTCAAGGAGAACAGCAAAAAGGAGCAGCAACACAAGACCAACAAAAGCAACGAGAACAGCTCTGAAAATGACGAACATGAGCTGCGACGTGACAAGAGCGACGCTGCCATCAAGAAGAAGGCCAACCACAGCCGGCCTCGGGACCGCAGCGAAAAGGACAAGGACAAGGACAAGGAAGAAGGTAGGGTTCGCGAGAAGAAGGACGAGTCGCGCCGCAAGCGCGGCGAAGAGTCGTCGGCCAAGGAGGAGAGCGCTCGTGAGCGCAAGGACAAGAAGCGCGCCGAGAGGCGAGACAGGGACAAGGACAGGGAGCGGGAGAACAGGAACCGGGACAAGGAAGAGCACAAGCCAGACGTCGAGAAAGAGGAGAAGGAGAGGACGAAGCAGCGCATCAAGGAGAAGCTCGCCGCGTCGTCCTTTACCTCGGTGGCCACAAGGAGGGGCCGGGAGGACACCGTCCTCCTCGATCCGGTGGTCGTGACTGTGGACGACCTCAACAACAAAGAGGACAAGGACGCCAACAACAACAACAACAGGGAACAGCCGCAGCCCCCCTCGCCCACCGCGCAGCAGCCGGCCCAGCCCGACCAGCAGCCGCCCAAGCCCTCGTCCAGCGAGTTGTCCGCTGAGCTGCCCTCGTCCAGCGAGTTGTCCGCCGAGCTCTCGCCAACGCCGACGTCGTCCAGCCAGCTTCTGCCCTCGTCATCGCCGTCGTCGTCGTTGTCGTCGAGCCCGCAACTGGCGCCGCTGCAAAACAGCGGCAGCGTGCGATGCCTGCGGCCGGGCGACCACCGCCGGCCAGAGGCCGAGCGCGGCAGCGAGGACGCCGACGCCCAGGACAACCTGCAGCGCTACCGCTCGCCGTCGGCCCCGGCCAGCCTCATCAGCTCGTGGGCCGGCCGGCCCTACAGCAAGAGCATCGGCGGCGCGGCCGATCAGGGCAGCGGCGGCGGCGGCGGCCCGTTCAGGGCGCCCTCTTCACCCACGGCGTTGCGCTCCCCGACGGGCGGCGCGTCGCCACGGCCAGCGGCCGAAGGGCCCTTTGCGCAGCAGCTACAACAACAACAGTCGCCATCGCGCGACACGCCCCCGACTATGCCCGCGGTGGCGTTGGAGTCGTGCAACGCCGAGACCAGCCCGACCAAGATGAGCTCCGTCCTGGGCTTTTTCAAGGCCAGCTGGCGCGGGCAGCAGCAGGACGGGAGCGGGGGTGAGCCCGGGCAGCGCAGCCCGCGGTCCAGCCCACGGCTCGGGCCCATGGCCAGCCCGCGGCGCGCCGTGGTCGACGGCCTGTCGGCCTCGATCAGCGGAGGAACCAGCAGCTGCATCGTCGATCCGCGGGCCATCTCTCCTGGGCAGCACCAGCAGCATCACCAGGGGTGGGTGACGGCCGAGGGCGGCTCGCGGGGTGGCGCACACCAGCGTGCGACGGTGTCTATCGACGGCGAGCAGAGCGGCGCCAGCAAGCCACCGCCCTTTGCCCTGCTACCCTTCCGCGAGACCACCGTACGCGAGGCCCTGGGTCAAGAAAAAAACAAAAAGATTCAACTGATCGGTACACGATTTGGTGTTGTGGGGGGGGGGGTTGGAAGTCACGACAATCTTCGCAGGGCGGCTCGCGGAGGAACCAGCACGAGCTGCTTCGGTCGTCGCGGGAGCGGACGTGGAAGGACGTACGCGACTGGCAGGCCACCGAAAAGATCTTCCAGGCACACAAGCAGCAACGGCTCAAGCAGGTCGAGTTCAGCGTCCACTGGCTCTCGGCCAAGGAGCTTCGCGACTACTCCAGGCTGCCTCCCTCTGTCGTGCGTGTTTTCCTCTTCTTTCCTCTTCCAAGCGCTGCCGTCTATGCTGACGTCACCATCGGGCCAGCTACGTCACATCCTGACCTTCTGCGAGCCCGCCGAGCTGATGACTGCAGCTTGCTTGAGCCACATCTGGCGCGACATCGCCGACGAGGTGAGCCGACCATCCCTCAGGAGCGTTTGTTGGTTTGATGTCACATGTGAAGCCTGACGGCCCACTCTTGTAGGACGAGCTGTGGCGTCGCCTGTACCTGCGGTGGTCGAGGGACTGGACATGGGACAGTGCGTGTCTGCGAACGGCGCATCTCCCGCCCGTTGTGGCGACTCCCCAAGGCTTCGAACTCTCCTCGAGCCCGAGCAAGGGCGCCTCTCCGACGAGGGCCCCCAAGCGGGCCGCTTGGAAGCGGTTCTTCTTGGCCAACCCCTTCCTCGAGCCCGCCCACCAGGGCTACCTCGTCATGCGTGCGTCCTCTTCATGAAGATGGTCGTTGAACCTTGATGGAGTTGGTGGCTGACCTTTTCGGACCAGACGGTGAACCGAACGGTCTCGAGTGGCACCTGCTCGAGTCAGAGACCGTCGACCCGCACGACGAGCTGGCCTGTGCTCCGCCTCAGGCGCTCCTCGGGCATGATCCCACTGCCTCGTGTGCTTGTGCCGATCCAATGCTCACGTCCTCTTCCAAACAGGCACACGGCCACAGCCGTGGGCGACAACATCTACGTGGTGGGCGGCTGCTCGTCGGGCACTGATGTCGCCGACACGGTGCTGGTCTACAACACGCTCAACAACCGGTGGAGGCGTGTGCCCACCAAGGGCCGCGGTCCTGTCTGGCAGGAGCGCCACTTGAGCTGCGCTGTGGGCGATCGCTTGTTTGTGTTTGAACAGGGCCGGGGCGACCTCTACTTCAACGAGCTCTACGTGTTGGACACGCGGACGAGGACGTGGACCAGCGAGAAGCAGCTGGGCGACGCGCCCAGGCAGGGCTGCGAACTCTCGCAGCGCATGGTCTCGCCCACAGGCGAGCGCTTCACGTGGGGCGGGAACAACGGCCTGCCCGCTCCTCGTCGGACCACCTTTGTCCTCAACGCCAAGACGCTGGTCTGGCAAATGGTGTCCCTCCCGGACTCGATCGCGGGCGACGGCTACCTCGACATCACCACGGCGGGCGACAACATCATCCTCTGCGGCGGGGGCAGCTGGGGCGGCCCAGGAGACGAGAACGACCACGTCTCGTCGGACCACCGCTTGGCGCGGTCCGGCTGCGCGACGGCCAAGGTGGGCCACTGGCTCTTTGTGGTCGGCAACGACGGCCAGTCGACGGGCCGCCTAGACCTCCTCAACCTCGGTAAAGGCCACGCCTTTTTGACATTCTTCACCAACAGCTCGACGACAAACTCACGACATGACATACGCGCGCAGGGACGACGACGTGGTACAAGACGCGGTGCGTCGGCCAGCCCCCGCGCACCGACGGCCACACAGCGACGCTGGTGGGGACGCGCCTCTACTTGCTGGGCGGCCGCGACGCCGTGGGCGGAGTGCCGGTGCTCGAGCTGGCGGCCTTCCCCGACGTCCTCCTGCGCCATCAGAAGTTGCGCAAGCGGGCGCCTCTCCTCGAGCCCCTCCTCCCGTAACGCGAAGAAGAAGAGGAAAAGGGGAAGAAAAAAGAGGAAAATGCAGAAAAAGGCAAAAAAGTATCTCCTCAACAACTACAGAAGAAGAAAGGGAGTTGAGGAGGAGGATGATGGACGAAAGGCTTTGGTACAATATGTATACTCTCTTCTGCCTTTCTTCCCCGCCCAGCGCGGCTGTTGTTGGTGGAGGGACGTGCGCGGGAGGGAAGAGGCCGTGCGTGTGGGGAGGCTCACTTGCTGAGGGTGCGCCGCATCTGCTGCTGCTGCTGTTGATGCTGATGGCCGCTGACCCCGCCGTTGCCGCCGCCGCCGTTGGTGGCCTGCGCCGCCATCATGGCCGCCGCGTAGTCCACTCCGCTGCCGTCCGACCCGCCAAAGTCCATCGCCTCGCCGCCGCCGCCGCCGCCAGGGCGCATGTGCCCTCCCTGCGCGTGTGCGTGCGCGTGTGTCGTGCGGTGAGCCAAAGCACGTCGCACACACGCACGCGGGGGGGGGGGCGTGTCAAACCTGCTGTTGCTGCTGCTGCTGCTGTTGGCGGGAGAGGGCCTGCTGGCCCTGCGGGGAGCGGGGCGACAGCGAGTGCTGCGCCAGCGGCGACGAAATGAGCGGCCGATACTCGCGCGCCGACGATGACGTCGCCGCGGTCAAGCCATCTTCATACGTGACGGGCCGCTGGTGCGGTGGCGGCATCGATGGTGTCGACGTGGACGTCGTCGTCGTGCTCGCGGCAGTGGCGGCCGACGACGACGAGTTGGACGGCGTGGACGACGAGGTCGACATGAGGAGCATCCCGCCCGGCTGGGCCATCCCGACCGGCTGCGACAGCGACCGCGGCCGCGTCTGGATGACCTGCTGCTGCTTGAGCTGCTGGTACGACCCAACCGGGACGCCAACGACAGAGCCAGCGGCCTGCCCGCCCATGGTCGGCTGGATCGGGTGCGAGCTGACGCGGACGGGCTGCTGCTGCTGCTGTGGCGGCTGCGCCGACGATGAGGACGCAGACGGCGGGGGGCCGTGGTGGACCATGCCGCTGGACATGAGCCCGGGCGGGGTGCCGGGCGGCGAGGCGAGCGAGAGCGGCACGCCGCCGGCACCGCCGCTGCCGGACGAGGCCGCGTTGAACGAATTCGAGTGCTTCCGGTGGGCTCGCGCGTGCGCCGCCCGGCCGCTCTCGCCGCCGGTCGTCATCTTGTGGCTCAAAAACTCGACCTGTTCGAGTCCCAACGAGTCGTGAGCCACTTCATCCAACAAGGAGAAGGTGGCAAACAGAGAGGGGAATGAAGCGTGCCTGCTGCTTGAGGGCCTGCGTGGTGCTCTCCTTGGGCACTCCGTAGCCGACGTAGGCAGGCGCCGCCACCGGAGCCCCGTAGTAACCCGCCGCGGCACCGCCGCCGGGACCGCCCATCGCCGCGAAGCCTTGAGACTGCGCGCCCACACAAGGAAAAAACAAATTAAAAAACAAATTAAAA